>JABTTQ020002916.1:0-269400 GCA_016081115.2 Rehmannia glutinosa | reverse complement strand
GCTGGAAACTATATTAATAATTAATAAAATATCCTAATCATACAATAATCCGCAAAGAAACGAATGAATCAACTGAAGTTTATATATATTGATATTACTGATTAATTAACCTTGAATCAAATAGATATTAATCATACAAGCTGGTATAAATCTTTTTCTTGATCTGCACAAAAATTATTATGCTGTTCTAAGAAAAAGAGAGATGTTTCTAACTTAAACTTGAACCAAAAGAGAATGGTTAATATTAAGGTGTATTGGTCACTAGATTTCAATAAGTAAGCCTTTTATATATATTGATATTACTGGAATTAGATTAACCTGATATCAAATAGATATTAAGTAAATTTGGTTAATTAATACAAAGTAAATATATACCAGAGCTGGTATATATCATCTTTTCTTGATCTGCATTTGGAAAATTATGCTGTTCTACTGATCATGTATGGAATGTTAAAGAGAGGATGTTTCCTCATTCTTTGGTCAGTTGTCGTACTTAACTGAATCAAAAGAATGCATATCCTCTTCAAATGGTTAGTTTTTTAGATATTAAGGTGTATTGGTCAAGAAAAAGCCAATGAATTCAGATTTCAATAAGTAAAATTTTGTGCTGTTGGGCTGGATAATAGCCTGAAACAAAATCAATTTCACCCTGTTTTTCGATTTTCTCTGCGATTTTCTTTGGCTATTTTTCTAATTTATTATGTTGGTTAGCTCTGAAACTTGCATAAATTTGCAGGTTGTTGAGAATCGAGTACAACTGCTCAACGAGTTGGAGGAATTAGATAAATTTGAGAAGATTGGAATTCTCTAGTTGAATTTTTAACAGTATCTTAATTAGTTGGGCAACCTAAAAAGTTAGTATTTTGAGTTTTGCTCTTTGAACAATAAGTCATCTAATTTGTTGGAGGTAAATTTTCTAATTTATTTTTTGCCATTATGTGTATACCTAAAACTTCAATAAATTTGTCATAAATGAAATTTATGCATGTCTTAGAGCTGTACCAGGCCAAACTCACTTTTTGAAGGGCATGATTTTGGGGACTTCATATTAAAGGCTTTATGGGCCAGCGACATTTGTGTTTACTTGCTTTTTCAAATTAATTATTTAAGGGTCTGATGGATTTGCAGGATGCTTTTGATTTGTGTTTACTTGCTTTTTCAAATTAATTATTTAAGGGTCTACTGGATTTGCAGGATGCTTTTGATGCTAACTCTCTGACCCTTGGTATTGCTGCGGCAGTTTGCAAGCAAAAAACTCCTGTTTGCAGAGGTTTGCTAATTAATTACTTCGTAATTTTTTTTCCATTTTAACTTCGTATTTAAGCTCTATTTTCTTTAAATTGTCTGATAATTTGTTTCATTCTGTTTCTCTGCAAAAATATTGACCTGAGTTCATTTTACTAGCATTGCTTGTTGTATAAATCGGCGTAGGCGCTATTAGGCTCAGGCGATTATGTCCAAATCGATGGAAAAATCACCTAGGCCAAAAATCAACCAAAGTAGATTAAAACAAAAGAACTTAATTTCTTATCTTACAAGCTCCTCATTTTATGGTTTTCGCAAACAAACCTTTAGAACAAGTCTGGTACGATGGAAATGACCAGGTTTCAAATAATTACTAGCTTATCATAACTAAGATGCCTATCTTTATTACAAAAGCTTAAGTTTTATTTATTTATTTATTTATGATGTTTTTCCCCAGAACCTTTAGATGCTGCCCAATATATAAGGTTTTCAATTTTCAAAACATGGTTAACCAATTTCTAGTGGCCAAATCAGCTCAACCAGGACTAGATGGCTCTCAGTTACTTAACATTAACTACTTCTGCATATGAGCACCACATTATAATTATTTGGTATAATTACAAAAAATAACCTGAGGTTTAGCCTAATTACAAAAATATCAAATTATCTTTCGAAATTACAAATATCCCATTGACATTTGTTTCTATATTGCAAATGCTCTGCCGGGGGCAGGGGGAGGTATTTTTCAAGTAAATACAAACCTCAAGGGTGTGTTTATAATACCTTAAGGGGTTATTCGTAATTTTGAAACATAATTGGAGTTTTTTGTAATTAGACTAAACCTTAAGGATAATATTTGTAGTTATCCTAATTATTCTAAGCTACAAAAAAAGACTTCTTTTTGCTATGTGGCCTACTAAAGTATAGCAAATCATCTGCTGAATGAGTTTTTACCTACTTGTTGATTACTTTTGCTATAGTTGCTTCCAATTTAAATTAATATTTTGTGTGTTTTTTGAAAACTTCCTGGAAAACTTTCTTCACTCTTTCTAACTGTGACTATGTATTGCTCTCTGGAACAGGTGAGAGACTGAGCCCTTGTCTCTATTTGCGTGTGCTACTTTCTCTGTCTTTATGTCTCTCTCTTTATTTTTCTTCATTTTTCTTACTTGCCGTCTTGCTAGTCAATAATATCAATGGATAAATTACAACTTGAAGTTTAGTCTAATTAAATCCCAATATGATGTGCAGATATACCTAGGTCAAGGAAGCTGAGAAACTGGAGAAGGGTGGGGACACAATCATCTTTTGCATCATCCGAGACTCACAATGAAGAAACTGAAGAAACAATACCAAGTGAAGATCAGTCTCGCAATGAAGTAACTGAAGAATCAATACCAAGTGAAGCATCATTACATAGTGAAAGGCATGAAAGAACAAAACATGAAGAATATTCATCTGTTGGAAAAAAAGCAAGAACCGCGTGGGAAGTGGATGTGATGAGTATGGTTACATATTATCTGCCGAATAACTTAGATGAAGTTAAAATATATTCAAAATAACAATATTTGTTTTATTGTTATAGATGAAGAAGGGATTGTGAAGAAAAAGAGGCTAAAAACAGTTGAGCTTTGGAGTCTCCCTTCGGGTGAATGAGTTATGGTGCCATTTGACAAATTTCATGCACCCATCTATGATGCAGCTGCATTATATACTGGAGTATTAGCGGTATTCGCGCAGGAGACATCATCATTTCCTATCAACTACACTAACTGGAGACATATACCAGATGAATATAAGGAAGACGTGTTCAACAAAACTATCATGGTAAAAAAATACTTCAGTTATTTGAAATATTGTACTATTTTAAAGGTTTAACTGTATAATCTCAATAATTAAATTTACTATGCATACTTCAAAGCCAAAGTTTCACTTCAAAGATGTGGAGATTGCAAAGCACTGGACTCTTAACAATATTGGGACAAAGTGGAAAGATTTCAAGTCAAAGCTGTGGGCAGAGTTTTATGATCCTTCATTGAGCAGAGGTAAATTGATAAGTAACTGTCCAGCTAGAATTCACCGAGACCAATGGTCAAGCTTTGTTAACTATCGTTTGTCCGATAAGCCAATGGTAATATATTTTACATATGTTAATGTAATGTTATTTTACCCTTTGTCTAATATATTAGTGTTTTGGTCTGTCACTAGGAGATGAGTCGAAAAAATGCTGAATCTAGAAAGCATCAGTCAATTCCACATAGTAGTGGATCTAAAATCTTTGCAAGAAGACGGGCTGAAATGGTACGGAAAAGTTCTTTTGTATTGGTTAGTTTAATGATATTGTCACTTATTATAGAATTTGTCGTGTTAGGAAAAGGAGCTTGGGCGTCAAGTTGAACGTTCTGAAGTATGGCTTGATACTCACAAAAAAAAGGATGGGACATATGTCAATGAAGAAGCTAAAATTATATCTGTAAGTATGTTACAGTTGTGTGATTGTGTGATTGTGTGATTCTGCTCCATGCTACTATTTTCCATATTGTGTGCTTAACCCACAAAATGATGATCTTGGCTACATCAAAAGCTTTTCCCATATGAAATTGGATGTGAAAGCACCATAAATAGCAGACCAAATAAAGAATTTATGGTGCAGCAAATAACTAATTAAATGGCTTGTCAAAGTTAGGCTCCACTCAAACTTCAACTGATGAGTGCATCAGTTGAATTAAGCGTTCATCGTCACCTAAACCTCATTAAAGTAATTAGGAATAGACTAAAATGATGATCTGTTGAGTTTGATGCCTTGGATATAATATAAGGAGAATGCATGCGTTGGGGTGTAATACGAAAAAAGGTTGAAAGCTATAAAAGTGAAATTATGATTAGATTGGGGGACAAATAGTAAAATGTCAAAAATAGAAGAACGACCTTTTTCCCGCTTTTATCCTTGTTTTCTTTATGGACAGTGTGTTTTCCTATTTTTTCACTACTATTCTTGACTTTGATGAAAGAAGAACCAAGAAGCACACACATACACACATATTTATCCTTTATTTACGCCCCTTTGTGTGCACAAATGCTTTCAAAATTGAGATGAATATATCGTATATTAAATTGTTTATTGAAAAGATGACCCACAAGACAGGAGGCCCCAATGGGTTTGGACAATTTGCAATGTATGATTTGAGCACAAAGTGTGTGACAAAAATGGGCAATGAACTCTGCCAACAGCAACATCTCTCACTGGCACTCAATCTCTCTCTTTTTCATTGTCCCTACCTTCACTGGCAATGTAAGCTAGCAATAAACGACTGCAAAATATGATTTGAGATATATATATAGATTTCATTTTCCTAAACCAAAAATAGGGAATAATCGCAATTTATTTAAATCCATCTATTTGAACTGTTACATTTCTTTTACTGTTATTATTTTCTTTGATTGTGTGATTCTTTGAGAAATGTTACATTTGTTTTACTGTCTATTTGAACACTTAAATGTAGGAACGAATTGTACATGAAATGAGGAAAAGCACACCTTCCCAGTCTCAGTTTGTTTCACGTGATGATGCTATTGATAAGGTTTTTGGAAAAAAGCATCCTGGACGTGTTCGTGCTTTAGGTTTTGGACCATGTCCATCCATGGCATTTGGAAGTGCTAATTCAAAAGTGAATGTGATGCAATCTAATGATAGTCAAATGAAGGACTACGTGGCTAGATTAGAGAAGGAGTTAGCCGAAACTAAATCTCAATTGCAAGCTCAAAATCTTCAAATGGAGGCTCAAAATCTTCAAATGGAAGATATGAAAAAGACTTTTGGTGGGGCTCTTGTTACAATTTTTGAAAACGCATTAGGAAAAGTCCCTGAACAGTTTGCTACTTGGCTAAACCGAACACTTGAAGTGGTATGTTCGTTTGCATATTAAACTGAACAGTTTTTCTGTATTACACCAAAGATATATACTCTTTTCAACTATTAACATTTCGTCACTTATTTTTATTTACGAACATTTCTAAAATTACAACTTTTGCATTGAGTACAAGTTATTAGGTATAATATCAATAATTTAGTTTCAATTGTAGGCACCAACAGATGAAGGAAGCGGACATGAACCTTCACGGAGGAACATAAGACAATATTCATCCTCTAGTCATGATGTAAATGAGGATTCTCATTCGTGATGTTGTATCTATTTCTATTGTATTAAAAATATGTACTTGTGTAGATGGTTTTGATAACTGCATTTGAAGGTTTGTAATGACTTTAATGAAATGCTCGACTTTTATGATGTTGAATAGTTTGACTTTTTTATGGTTGAATGATATTATGCCTTAGATATTAAAGTGTCACAAAAATATAAAAATTTATAACAGAAATTTAGCTATTGTTAAAAAATGGTTTTCAATTAACAACGGATTATATTGAAACTTTTGCAAAAACATTTTTTTTATTAGCGGCGGTTTGAAGCGCTGCTAAATATTTTAATATTATTTTATTTTAGTGGCGGTTTCAAAACCGCTGCTAAATATTTTAATATTATTTTATTTTAGTGGCGGTTTCAAAACCGCTGCGAAATTTAAATTAGTGGCGGTTTTGAACCGCTGCCAAAAAACCACCGCTAATATACACAATTTCCAACGTTTCCTAAAAACCGCCACTAATTCTATCGTGACACATGTTTGGACAGCGGTTTTGGAACTGTTGCGAAATGCTTTGTCGGCGGTTTTAAACCGCCGCTATATTTAATAGAAACCGCTGCTAATTACCTGTTTTTTTGTAGTGAGAGTACCCATTGTTGCTACATTAAGCACCTCTTTCAAGCTTCAATGTTAAATTAATATTTGGTATTACAAGTAAAAGTTCAGTGATCCTCCCAGTAAGCATGTACTTGAATAACAATCTTAAATCTTAAATGGTCAAAGCACATGAACTTTGCATATAATCATTTAACATGAACTAAGAAATTTTTCCGACATTCTGAGGTGTTATTAAGTGTGAAGACTAAACAATTTGTTTAAGGATTTCTTGTTATTGACTTTGACAACTAGCATACTCTGGCTTATTAACTTTTATGTTTTATCTTAAAAATATATTAATGTCCAAGCTAACCTAATTATTGTGGGTAAGCACATAGGTTCTGTAATAATGAGAGCACAATTTTTATTTCCGAGAATCCAAAAGAATCTTAAGAAATAATCTAGCTAGACCTTAGTTTTGTAGGGTATGACATGAAATTGCAAATGAGAACGTCTGAGCTTCGTTCGTAATAAAATGGCAATGGATAAAGTTTTAATCTTGAATTTTAAAGATATATTGGCAGAAAATTCAATTTAGAATACTACACAATTTTCTCTAGAAGAAAATCCACTCACCGATTCCAAAACTGGCTTAGCTTCCTTCCATTTTCTTTTCTTTTTCCTTGCTTTACTTCCTTGTTAGGTCTATGAGGTTTTCATATATATAGCAACAATGTAAAGCTATATCCCTATCTAAAAACAAATTTAATTATCTCCTTCATCTATTAGCCATGATACGTATCATTCCCTTAATTACTAGGTGTAAAGTTAAGCACATGTGGCAATTGGTTATACATTTCCTACTACTCCTAAGTAGATATACATATCTATATATTAATATATGTATATCTTGATATTTACGGAACTAGTTTTATACAATTAAGTATTTAAATGAATATATGTATTCGATTAGGGCCTAAAATATTTACGGGGCAACTTAATGTATAATATACAAATAATATCCGGGTTGTACTCAGATTATTATAAGAAAATACCTTACAAAATAAATTCATACATATATAAAAAAAATTATTAAAAGTAGTCGAAATTTCAGGGTCCTACATCCTTCCCTCGTTAAAAGAATTTGGTCTCCAAATTCTCTGCTTGAAATAGTCTTGGGTAGTGTTTTCGCATATCTTCTTCTGTTTCCCAAGTGGATTCTTCTAACTTATCGTGGTTTTGCCACACTACCTTAACCAAGGGAATATTTTTGTTTCTCAACTCTCGAACTTGACGATCTATTATTTGCAACGGTTTCTATTCGTATGTCAAGTTCTCCATTACTTGAGGAATGTTGTCTTTGATTATGTGATCTGGATCAGGATGAAATTTCTTTAGCCTTGAGACGTGAAAGACGTTGTGCATTCTTGCAAGTTTTGGCGGAAGCTCTAAACGATAAGCTATAGTTCCTATTCTTTCAAGTATTTTAAAAGGGCCGAAGTATCTGGGACCTAATTTCCCACCCTTCCTAGAATGAATCATACCCTTTCGTGGAGACAATCTCAGGAATACTTCGTCTCTGGCTGTAAAATCTAAATCTTTTCTTCTTTGATCTGCATAACCTTTCTGGCGGCTTTGTGCTGTACGAATTTGTTCTCGGATTATTTGAACTTTGTCGATAGCTTCTTGTACAAGATCAAGTTTGGGAAGCGACAATGATGTAGTACTTTTCTTCTTAGGAGTCCATTTATCATCAATTTCCCAATGAACGGGTGACCTACACTTCTTTTCGTATAGAGCTTCATAAAGCGTCATCCCGATTGTTGCTTGATAACTATTGTTGTACGCGAATTCTGCTAGGGCCAGATGGGAATCCCAGTTTCCTTGAAAGTCTATCACATGCTCTCAACATATCTTCAAGTATTTGGATAATCCTCTTAGATTGTCTGTCGGTTTGAGGATGAGCAGCAGTGCTAAAGCTTAGCTTGGTTCACAAAGCTTCATTCAGGCTTTTCCAGAATCGGGATACGAATCTTAGATCTCTATCAGAAACAATGTTAGTAGGTACACCATGTAGTCTCACAATCTCGTTAATGTATATTTAAGCTAATTTATGGGGACTATCTGTCTTTCTAATAGGAAGGAAGTGTGCTGATTTGGTAAGCCTATCAACCATTACCCAAATTGCATCATGACTACTTCTAGTTCGAGGTAAATCCGTGACAAAATCCATAGTTATATATTCCCATTTCCATTCTGGTATGGGTAGAGATTGTAGGAGCCCAAAAGGTCGTTGATGTTCAGCCTTCACCTGTTGACAAGTTAGACACCTTGAAACATATTCAACAACTTGATTCTTCGTATTTGCCCACCAGTAATGTTGCTTCAAGTCATTGTACATCATGTTCCCACTTGGATGAATTGTATACCTCGAGCGATGAGCTTCAGCAAGGATCTCGTTCTTCAAAGTTTCGTCATTTGGTATACATACTCGATTTCTAAATCGTATGATTCCATCATTCCCTATATTAAACTCATGTCTCTTTCCTTGTACGGCTTTCTTTTTTAAATTTTGGAACTTGAGATCTTTCTCTTGTGACACCCTTATTTATTCCAACAATGTAGGTTTTACTGACATGTTAGCACATACGAGATGTGTACATGTTATTTCAGGATTCCAAAAACTCAATTCTTCTAACTCTTTCCATTCTCTGATCATTAGTCTAGCCAAACTTGCTTTTCTATTCAAAGCATCTGCCACTACATTGGCTTTTCTGGGATGATATTGAACGGAAAAATGATAGTCTTCTAAAACTTTGTCTTAAGTTTAATTCCTTTTGTGAAAACAAATACTTAAGACTTTTATGATCAGTGTAAACCGTAAATGACGCTCCATATAAATAATTTCGCCATTTCTTCAAAGCAAAAATGATAGCACCTAATTCTAGATCATGTGTTGGATAGTTCATCTCGTAAGGTTTGAGCTTCCTTGATGCGTACGCGATTCCCTTTCCATTCTGCATAAGTACAGTTCCCAATCCTTCCTTGGAAGCATCACTATAGACAACAAAGTTTTCATTTCCTTCCGGAAGTGCTAACATAGGTGCTGTTGTAAGTCATTTCTTCAATTCTTGGAAACTAGCTTCACATTTATCATTCCATTCAAATTTAACTTGCTTCTGAGTCAACCTAGTTAATGGACTGGCTATTTTGGAAAAATCTTTGATAAATCTACGATAGTATCCAGCCAGACCCAAGAAACTCCTGATCTCTGTTACATTCTTAGGTCTTTTTCAATTTACAATTGTTTCTACTTTCGAGGGGTCTACTGAGATTCCATCACCTAACACTACATGACCCAAAAAAGCAACCATGTCTAACCAAAACTCACATTTGCTAAGTTTGGCATAAAGTTATTCTGTTGTAACCTTTCCAACACCGCTCTTAGATGTTGTTCATGTTTTTCCTTGGTCTTGGAATATACCAGAATATCATCAATAAAAATGACCACAAATTGATCAAGATAAGGATGTAATATTCGATGCATGAGGTCCATGAAAGCCGCAGGGGCATTAGTTAAACCAAAAGGCATAACCACAAATTCATAATGACCATATCTGGTTTGGAATGTTGTCCTTGATATATCTTCCTCACGTATTTTTAATTGATAATATCCTTGTTGTAGATCAAATTTTGAAATACACCTTGGCATCTTGGAGTTGATCGAAAAACTCGTCTATCCGTGGAAGAGGGTATTTGTTCTTGATGGTGACATTATTCAATCCTCGATAATCAATACATAGTCGTAGGGACCCATTTTTCTTCTTGACAAACAACACTGGAGCTCCCCACGGGGATGTACTGGGTCGAACGAATCCTAAATCCAATAATTTTTGCAATTGAGACTTTAGTTCTTGCAACTCAATCGGGGCCATTCGATATGGAGTTTTAGCTATTGGATATGTTCCTGGTAAGACATCGATGGTGAATTCAATTTCTCTTTCTGGAGGTAGCGAAGTGAGTTCTTCCCAGAAACACGGTAGGATATTCAGATACTATAGGTATTTCATCTATATTTTCATATCTTTTGGCTTATTGATGATAAAGGCAAGATAGTCTTGAGCTCCCTTGAAAAGCGCTTTCTTCGTTTTGATTGCTGAAATAATTGGAGCTACGATAACCCGAGGTGCTCCTATCAATTCTACTTCAGGTCCCTCGGGTTCACATAATTTAACAGTTTTTGTACGGCAATCCATTTGCGCGTGGTGCTGGGACAACCAATCCATTCCTAATATGACATCATACTCATGGATTGGTAGTAAAACTAAGTTAGCCGAAATTGTTTTTCGAATAACAACATCGCATGATTTATATATTGAGTCAGTCGCCTGACTAGTGCCCATTGGCGTAGAAACCTCTAGGCAATATGGTAATTGTTCTATAGGTGAATGTAATTTATGTGCATAATGAGGGGCCACAAATGAATGCGTTGATCCAGGATCAAGCAAAACTCTAGCATAGTTTTCAGAGACAAGTATCGTGCCTTCCACTACATTCGTGTCTTCTGGTGTTTCTTGTCCTTCGAGTGCAAACACTCGTGCTGGTATCCTAGGTCTTGGCCCATTCTTCCCACGATCATTTTTACTTCCTGGTCCTTGCGTGGGTTTCTGCTTGTCACTTGTTTGTGCCATCATAGGACCATCTTTTATTTGATGTTGAGCGCTTCCGCATTTGAGGCATCTGCCAAGTTTACGCCAACATTGGGATGGATCATGACCAGTTTTGTTACAATGAGGACACGATTTTCTTTGTATCTCTGGGCGTATTTGTTGTTTACTTCCACTCGTACTTCCATAACTAACCCGCTGAAACTTTTGATTGCATGCCAATCGATCAAAGGAGGGCGATTTAAAATTGCTGGCAGCCCTTTTCTGTAACCCAAGATGACTAATACCACTTTCAACTCTAGTTCTTTGCTCTAAGCTAAGACAATATACGAATCTAGTTCAACTGATAATAGTCTATCTTGTATCTCCATTTTCAACCCACGTATAAACTTGTATAGTTTATCCTCTTCCGTATTGACCAAGCTTGGCACATATTTAGACAGGTTATGGAATTCAGACTCATATTGAGCCATTGTCATACTTCCCTGTCTCAAATGGTAAAATTCATCCCTCCTAGCTTCTCTAACCACTGGTGTTATGTATTGATCCTTAAATTCTCGTACAAAATTATTCCAGGTTCTCTGTGTTCCCTCTCGATTTCATTTTTCTTCTATTGTTCTCCACCAATTGCGAGCGGCGGCTTCCAGGTGAAAGCCAACCAAGGTAACTTGTTGCCCTTCCGTATACTGTAACGCCGAGAGTATGCTTTCCATTTTCTCTAGCCAACGCTCGGGCTTGATATCATCCGGCTCGCCTAGGAATTCAGGAGGGTCAAACCTTAAAAATCGTTCTAACATCTTATCATGCGCAACCAATACCGGCTCAGGGGGGTCTTGATGTTGGGGTTGATTTGCTTGTTGCTGCATAAATAGCAATATTTGTTGCAAGGCTTGTGCCGTTAGGTTGTCTCCTGTATAGCGGGTGGCTGTGCTTGGGGTTCTTCAGGTGTAGGAGCTTGCTCATGATGTCGCTGAGGTTCATCTGGACGATTCAATCGGGGCCTTCCTCGACCACGTCTATCGGCCATCTATATTATAAAATTAGTAATTAACCAATAAATGTAATAACACAACATTTAAATTAAATCAAATAGTCACAGGTAATCATCATTTATACACAAAACGTGACAATTACATTCATGGTAGTAGTACTATATACAATATTCCACACCATCCTATCATATTACAACTAGATAATACTAATATTTATATCCAATAGCAATGACTATATATACATTTCACCCATCCGATATTGGTATACAAAATTTTGAGTCCTAAATTACTAAGAACTTATTCATCGGTCACGTTGCTACGTGCATCATCTTCATTATTTTCCCCTTCACCCATTCCATCGCCATCTGAATCCTACTGGCACCTCTTCAGGGACATCTTCTTCTTCCAATACTGCCGGCGGTGGTATATTTGGCGGTATAGGAACTGGGTTATTACCCACCACTTCTATTCCTGGGGTAATTCTCGCTAGGTTCACTATATGAGCATGCATAGCCGCAAGCTGATGCAAGTTCACTTGTATTTCCGCAGCAACTAAAAAATGATCATGATCGCGGATATTTTGCATATGGTGCATCTCGACCTGTAATTCTTCAACTTTTCCCTATAATGCTTCAAATTGATGTTCCTGTTGTTGTAAAAGGTACTCCCGTCTCTGTATCTCTGTTCATTTGGTTTTATACCATTGATTTGGGCTTCCTAGACTTGAGTTTTGTGTTGTTTTTGAGTATTTTGAGTCATTTTTGTTATATCTCATAGGTTAGGCATTAATTCCCACTGTTTCGAGTCATTTGAGTGGTCAATCCAGGTTGAGGTCCAATTATATTGAGTTTTTAGTCATATTAATGAATCATATATCAAAAGAAGTATGAACGACCAAACAACGAGAGATTGATTTGAAGAAACGTCCAAATGCGTCTCAAATTTCCATCACTGGCAGGGTTTTGTATTTTGGTCATAACTCTCTCTACAAAATTGATATTGAGGTGCTTTAAGTGGCTATGGAAAGATCAGAGATAGAACTACAACTTTGATGCAGGGCTCAAAACCAAAGTCGGACATTTGGTGGGTGAAACAACCGGCGGCGCTGCTCGTCCATGGCACTTGCGACACCCAACGACCGGCCTGACTAGCTTGACGGCGGCATTTTTGTGGGAAATTTATGGGCGCCGCAGTGCCCGGGGCGGAATTTCCTATGTTTGCCTACCTTTTTCTTGGATCTTGGTGGGGTTATAAATAGAGACACTTGGGCGTGAATTCAGGAATCTTGGACCATTTGGAAGACAACAAAACAACAAGAAGACAAGGGAGAAGAATAGAAACATCTTGGGACAAGCTTGGAGAAGAAGATTGAAGGCTCTTATCATCTAGAAATAGAGAAGATCCCTCAATTCTTGTTCTTATTTTGTTACTTTCTCCCTATCTTGTAAGATGTATTGTTATGTTCTTATCAATTCATTTTCTTCAATCATGAGCTAAACTCTATAATTCTAGAGGGATGATGTAATCTATGTTTGAACTTATGTTTTGAGATTGTGGTTTGTCAATCTAGATATATCAATTTATTTGTGCTATTTGGATCTATTGCTTCTAAATTACTTGATCAATAATTTAGATTGTTTGGTGTATTTGATTTGATACTTGAGAGATGTAATTGAATACATGACCTTGAAATAGCATAACCTAGGATTTCATAGAATTGAGAGATTTGTGAATCCTTTGAAGTCATTTATCAAGATTCATAGCTTTTATTGAGATTTCAATTGGTGATTTTTATAGAGATATTGATTTCCCAATTGACATCTAAAATCATTTGGCACTCGAGAGAGGAAATGATTATTGTAGAAATCTTGACTTATAAATTGGTAATTGATGATTGATAAACTATATTGATAACATAAGGGATAACTAGATTCATCACACCTCTAGAATTCATTTAATCATTTGGATAAACTCATTGATATTTTCATATTCTTGATTTATTTTTTTGTATTTTTAGTATAATCAACTCCATCAAATATTGAATTTCTAAATAAAGTTAGACTACTATATTATAGTACTTAGCGATAATTCGATAATTATTCCCTATGGATTCAACAACCTTACTTCTCTATATTAAAACTTGACACCGTAGACTTGCGGTTAGAAAAATCTCTAACAAGTTTTTGGCGCCGTTGCCGGGGAATAATTCATCTTATTCGCGCTAATATTATTACGTAGTAGTTTTACTTTAATTTAGATTGGTTCTTGTTACAATAGGGTCATTGTCATTTTTGTGTTTTCTTGTTGATGCGAAAAAATAAAAGTGCTAATTTAATCTTATTTGATCCAGAAATTTAAAGAACACTTCGAAAGATTAGAGCCGCACGAAGAATCGAATTCACAAAAATGGCAGGAATCGGTGTTGATGAAGAACGCGTACCTATTATTGCACCACTGGAGAGGGCCATTCGGGACTATTTTCGACCAACCACGAATCAAAATTATTCGGGCATTGTTCGCCAACCTATCAATGCGAATAATTTTGAATTGAAGCCGTCCCTGATAAATATGGTGCAACAGAATCAATTCGGGGAAAGTGTCGTAGACGACCCGAACGCTCATCTGGCTATTTTTCTCGAGATATGTGACACTATCAAAATGAATGGGGTTCCCGATGAAGCTATTCGGTTGAGGTTATTTCCGTTTTCACTTCGCGATAAAGCTAGACAATGGCTTCAAACCTTCCCACCCGGAAGTATCACTAGTTGGGATGATCTCACTGAAAAATTCATGGCAAAATTCTTTCCACCTAGCAAGACACTTCAATGAAGAGTGAGATTGCTCAATTCCATCGATTGACTTTGAACCACTCTCTAAGCTTGGGAGCGATTCAAGGAATTATTGAGGAGGTGTCAACAACACGGGTGCAGATTAGCGAGAAAGTTCAATATTTTTATAATGGTATGAATGGTCATTCAAGAACTATTATAGATGCTGCAGCAGGAGGTACATTGATGGCTAAAACTCCAAGTGAAGCCATGCTTTTGCTAGAAGAAATGGCTGCCAATAGTTACCAATGGCCTTTTGAGAGATCCATGCCAAGGAAAGTTGCCGGTGTTCTTGAACTTGATAATATGTCCGCTTTGGCCTCTCAAATTTCCGCCTTGTCAAAGCAACTTGCCACCCTCAATTCTAGTGGAAAACAGCAAACAAAAGCTGTTATGGAAATAGGTCAAGAGATGATGAGGCCCGACATGGAACGAGTCAATTATGTGAACAATCGGGGTTTCAACAATAAAGGGAATCAGTTGCCAACACATTATCATCCAGGACTTCGAAATCATGAAAATTTCTCATATTGCAATACGAGAAATGTGTTGCAACCACCTCTGGGATTTCAAACTCAGGCAAGTGCGAGTACACATGTGGGAGAAAACAAGTCGTCCTTGGAAGAATTACGTGGCACATTTATTGTAGAAACCCGAGCTTGGATGAACAAGAGTGATGCTAACATGGACAAGCTCGGCTCGAGAGTTACAACAATTGAAGGTCACATGAACTCCTTGGTGACACAAATAGGGCAGTTAGCAACAACAGTGAATTCATTGCAGTAGATAGGGAAATTTCCGAGTGATACAGAGGTTAATCCGAGGGAGCATTGCAATGCAATTTATGTAAGAACGGAGGCAGAAATTCAGCTTGCACCCGAACAATCGCCCATTTATGCGAAACCAGTGGAATCCAAGAAAATGAAGTTGGAGGAGTTTGAGATTGTCTATTTGACAGAGGAATGTAGTGCAATAGTCCAGAGTAAACTACCTAAGAAAATGAAGGATCTAGGGAGTTTCACTATTCCTTGTACTATTGGGGGAGTTTTGTTTGAGAAACCACTTTGTGATCTTGGGTCCAGTGTGAATCTCATATCTCTTTCTGATGTGACAAAATTTGGGCTCGGGGAGGTGAAACCATCCAATATCACTTTGCAGTTTGCTGATCGATCCATCGCCTATCCGTGGGGAATCATTGAAGATGTATTGGTAAGAATTAATAAATTTATTTTTCATGTGGATTTTGTAGTGTTGGATGCGAATGAGGACAAGAAAATACCTATCATCTTTGGGCGACCATTTTTAGCTACAACACGGGCTTTGATCGATGTAGAACTGGAGGAGCTAACTCTGCGGGTAAAACAGGAGAAATTTGTATTCACCATCCATCCAACCAACATGCTAAAATTTGAATTAAATGATGGTAAGCAGATGGTTGGGAATATAGCTGAAGACATTGGAGGTTGGGGAGTTTCTAAGGGCAATGTGGATAACATGCCTATTGGAGCTCCAACTTGAGGAAAATCTGACAAAGTCTGGCTGAAGACTGTAAACTTAGCGCTTCTTGGGAGGCAACCCAAGTAATTTTTCTTGTGTTTTCCAGTTGCTTATTTTGTTTATTTTTCATTTTATTCGATTTTATTTTATTTAATTTTTAATTTAAAAAAATAAAATAAAATGGCACTACATTTTCCACTTGGGTGCATTATGTATGTGCTGTGATTTTCGATTTCTCACCCATAACTGAGTTCCTTGGTTCCACGAGTTTTGTTTTCTTGTCTACCTTGCTAGGTTGCAAAGATGCGAAGCCAAAAGGGGGTCGGGCCAAGGCGAAGGGGAAGAACAAGACCACACCTCGGAGTATACAATACCCACGGGCTTGTGCGCTAGGATGCATTGTAAGCTTATACGAGACACCTCATACACGTAGTAGTATCACATGACTTAAGGAGCCTTCGCTCCTCGGCTACCAGGAAAGTCCTGTTTCCCACCTCTCCATTGGGGACAATGTCATTTTAAGTTTGGGGGGTGCAGTCTGTTTTTATTCATAGAATCGGGTCTTGAGTCAAAAAAAAAGAAAACAAAATGAAAAAAAAGAGTCTAGAGTTGAGTCGGGGCGTTTGTAAAACTGTGAAACTGCATGACTAAGTGAATTGTTGAATATGAGTTAAACGGTCAAAAGAGCATGTGTTTGAACTGTGATTTAATCTTCTTTCCATTAATTCCATCTATGTGCTTAGCTCTGCTGATTTATTTGGGGATGGTTTATGCAATTGAGTGGTTCCTTTATGATCCCACCGGATGCTAGAACTTATCTGATCACTAGTCGAGGTGAAATCCTAGGCGAAGTAACCATGAGGAAGTGATTTAGGCCATCTTTGAACAAGCTAGAGCCTAAAATGCCTAACTTTGTATTATATTTTCCTTATTGTCCCCCTTTGAGCCTTATAAACCCATTTCTTTGGCAACCAATCGAATACCCAGAGCCTAAATGTGAAAATCCTAATTACCCATCACTCATACGTACACACATAATATAGAAAAATGTTGAAGGTTGAGGAGGGGATGATGAGAAGGGTATGTGTTTAATTGAATGAAGTTGTCCGAGAAAAGAAAAGATGAAACACCATGTACGCAAAAGAATAAGTTTGGGGGTTTCGAAAAAAAAAAGTGAAAAAAAGGAAAAATAATCAACGGGATTGAAAGTTCATAAACGTTGGGGATGCCAAAAAAAAGTGAACGGTAGTGCCTATTGATAATTCGAAGTGTTAATTGTGTGTTAGGGTGATTTTAGCCACTTATTCCTATATTTTCCTACCTTACCCTAAGCCCACATTACAAGCTTTAAAAGTCCTATTGATCCTTGTGTTACATTAGCCTACATTAGTGGAGATTAGTGTGAAAGACAATCCTATGGAGTCTGGTAAGCATCTCATCTCTATATTCAAAAAGTGGATCATCTTGAAAACACTTGATTGCATGAATCTATCTGGATAATGAAAACGGGGTTGGCATGAACATTCCACCGTCATGATCACATTGTGAAAATACGCGATTGATTGATAGTGAAACGAAATTTGACAAATGAGTTTGGTTGTGAAGTTTTGCAGTTTGTTTGTATTGTTCTGTCTTGTATTTTTTATTTTAGAGTTGTAATTGCTTGAGGACAAGCAATATTCTAAGTTTGGGGGTATTTGTTCATATGGTTTTATACCATTGATTTGGGCTTCTTAGACTTGAGTTTTGTGTTGTTTTTGAGTATTTTGAGTCTTTTTTGTTATATCTCATAGGTTAGGCATTAATTCCCATTGTTTCGAGTCATTTAAGTGGTAAATCCATGTTGAGGTCCAATTATATTGAGTTTTTAGTCATATTAATGAATCATATATCAAAAGAAGTATGAACGATCAAACAACGAGAGATTGATTTGAAGAAACGTCCAAATGCGTCTGAAATTTCCATCACTGGCAGGGTTTCGTATTTCGTTCATAACTCTCTCTACAAAATTGATATTGAGGTGATTCAAGTGGCTATGGAAAGATAAGAGACAGAGCTACAACTTTGATAATGGTCCCAAAACCAAAGTCGGACATTTGGTGGGTGAAAAAATCGGGCGGGATCTGCAGCGCTCGTCCATGGGCGCTGCAGCGCCCGATACAGGGCCAAACACTCCAAAATTCACGTGGGGGCGCTGCAGCGCCCAACGCCCGGCGCTGCAGTGCCCAGGCGGCATTTTTGTGGGAAATTGTTGGGCGCCGCAGCGCCCGCGGCGGAATTTCCTATGTTTGCCTACCTTTTTCTTGGATCTTGGTGGGGTTATAAATAGAGACAATTGGGCGTGAATTCAGGAATCTTGGAACATTTGTAAGACAACAAAACAACAAGAACACAAGGGAGAAGAATAGAAACATCTTGGGACAAGCTTGGAGAAGAAGATTGAAGGCTCTTATCATCTAGAAATAGAGAAGATCCCTCAACTCTTGTTCTTATTTTGTTACTTTCTCCCTATCTTGTAAGATGTATTGTTATGTTCTTATGAATTCATTTTCTTCAATCATGAGCTAAACTCTATAATTCTAGAGGGATGATGTAATCTATGTTTGAACTTATGTTTTGAGGTTGTGGTTTGTCAATCTAGATATATAAATTTATTTGTGCTATTTGGATCTATTGCTTCTAAATTACTTGATCAATAATTTAGATTGTTTGGTGTATTTGATTTGACACTTGAGAGAGGTAATTGAATACATGACCTAGAAATAGCATAACATAGGATTTCATAGAATTGAGAGATTTGTGAATCCTTTGAAGTCATTTATCAAGATTCATAGCTTTTATTGAGATTTCAATTGGTGATTTTTATAGAGATATTGATTTCCCAATTGACATCTAAAATCATTTGGCACTCGAGAGAGGAAATGATTATTGTAGAAATCTTGACTTATAAATTGGTAATTGATGATTGATAAACTATGTTGATAACATAAGGGATAACTAGATTCATCACACCTCTAGAATTCATTCAATCATTTGGATAAACTCATTGATATTTTCATATTCTTGATTTATTTTTTTGTATTTTTAGTATAATCAACTCCATCAAATATTGAATTTCTAAATAAAGTTAGACTACTATATTATAGTACTTAGCGATAATTCGATAATTATTCCATGTGGATTCGACAACCTTACTTCTCTATATTAAAACTTGACGCCGTAGACTTGGGGTTAGAAAAATCTCTAACAAGTTTTTGGCGCCGTTGCCGGGGAATAATTCATCTTATTTGCGCTAATATTATTACGTAATAGTTTTACTTTAATTTATATTGGTTCTTGTTACAATAGGGTCATTGTCATTTTTGTGTTTTCTTGTTGATGCGAAAAAATAAAAGTGCTAATTTAATCTTATTTGATCCAGAAATTGAAAGAACACTTCGAAAGATTAGAGCCGCACGAAGAATCGAATTCACAAAAATGCCAGGAATCGGTGATGATGAAGAACGCGTACCTATTATTGCACCACCGGAGAGGGCCATTCGAGACTATTTTCGACCAACCACGAATCAAAATTATTCGGGCATTGTTCGCCAACCTATCAATGCGAATAATTTTGAATTGAAGCCGGCCCTGATAAATATGGTGCAACAGAATCAATTCGGGGGAAGTGTCGTAGACGACCCGAACGCTCATCTGGCTATTTTTCTCGAGATATGTGACACTATCAAAATGAATGGGGTTCCCGATGAAGCTATTCGGTTGAGGTTATTTCCGTTTTCACTTCGCGATAAAGCTAGACAATGGCTTCAAACCTTCCCACCCGGAAGTATCACTAGTTGGGATGATCTCACTGAAAAATTCATGGCAAAATTCTTTCCACCTAGCAAGACACTTCAACTGAAGAGTGAGATTGCTCAATTCCATCAGATTGACTTTGAACCACTCTACGAAGCTTGGGAGCGATTTAAGGAATTATTGAGGAGGTGTCAACAACACGGGTACGCAAATTGGCAGAAAGTTCAATATTTTTATAATGGTATGAATGGTCATTCAAGAACTATTATAGACGCTGCAGCAGGAGGTACATTGATGGCTAAAACTCCAAGTGAAGCCATGCTTTTGCTAGAAGAAATGGCTGCCAATAGTTACCGATGGCCTTTTGAGAGATCCATGCCAAGGAAAGTTGCCGGTGTTCTTGAACTTGATAACATGTCTGCTTTGGCCTCTCAAATTTCCGCCTTGTCAAAGCAACTTGCCACCCTAAATTCAAGTGGAAAACAGCAAACAGAAGCTGTTATGGAAATAAATCAAGAGATGATGAGGCTCGACATGGAACGAGTCAATTATGTAAATAATCGGGGTTTCAACAATAAAGGGAATCAGTTGCCAACACATTATCATCCGGGACTTCGAAATCATGAAATTACTCATATAGCAATACGAGAAATGTGTTGCAACCACCTCTGGGATTTCAAACTCAGGCAAGTGCGAGTACACATGTGGGAGAAAACAAGTCGTCCTTGGAAGAATTACTTGGCACATTTATTGTAGAAACCCGAGCTTGGATGAACAAGAGTGATGCTAACATGGACAAGCTCGGCTTGAGAGTTACAACAATAGAAGGTCACGTGAACTCCTTTGTGACACAAATAGGGCAGTTAGCAACAACAGTGAATTCATTGCAGTAGATAGGGAAATCTCCGAGTGATACAGAGGTTAATCCGAGGGAGCATTGCAATGCAATTTATGTAAGAACGGAGGCAGAAATTCAGCTTGCACCCGAACAATCGCCCATTTATGCGAAACCAGTGGAATCCAAGAAAATGAAGTTGGAGGAGTTTGAGACTGTCTATTTGGCAGAGGAATGTAGTGCAATAGTCCAGAGTAAACTACCTCAGAAAATGAAGGATCCAGGGAGTTTCACTATTCCTTGTACTATTGGAGGAGTTTTCTTTGAGAAACCACTTTGTGATCTTGGGTCCAGTGTGAATCTAATATCTCTTTCTGATGTGACAAAATTTGGGCTCGGGGAGGTGAAACCGTCCAATATCACTTTGCAGTTTGCTGATCGATCCATCGCCTATTCGTGGGGAATCATTCAAGATGTATTGGTAAGAATTAATAAATTTATTTTTCCTGTGGATTTTGTAGTGTTGGATGCGAATGAGGACAAGAAAATACCTATCATCTTTGGGCGACCATTTTTAGCCTACAACACGGGCTTTGATCGATGTAGAACTGGGAGCTAACTCTCTGGGGTAAATCAGGAGAAAGTTGTATTCACCATCCATCCAACCAACATGCTAAAATTTGAATTAAATGATGGTAAGCAGATGGTTGGGAATATAGCTGAAGACATTGGAGGTTGGGGAGTTTCTAAGGGCAATGTGGATAACATGCCTATTGGAGCTCCAACTTGAGGAAAATCTGACAAAGTCTGGCTGAAGACTGTAAACTTAGCGCTTCTTGGAAGGCAATCCAAGTAATTTTTCTTGTGTTTTCCAGTTGCTTATTTTGTTTATTTTTCATTTTATTCGATTTTATTTTATTTGATTTTTAATTTCAAAAAAAAATAAATTGGCACTACATTTTCCACTTGGGTGCATTATGTATGTGCTGTGATTTTCGATTTCTCACCCATAACCGAGTTCCTTGGTTCCACGAGTTTTGTTTTCTTGTCTACCTTGCTAGATTGCAAAGATGCGAGGCCAAAAGGGGGTTGGGCCAGGGCGAAGGGGAAGAACAAGACCACACCTCGGAGTATACAATACCCATGGGCTTGTGCGCTAGGATGCATTGTAAGCTTATATGAGACACCTCATACACGTAGTAGTATCACATAACTTAAGGAGCCTTCGCTCCTCGGCTACCAGGAAAGTCCTTTTTCCCACCTCTCCATTGGGGACAATGTCGTTTTAAGTTTGGGGGGTGCAGTCTGTTTTTATTCATCGAATCGGGTCTTGAGTCAAAATAAAGAAAAAAAATGAAAAAAAAGAGTCTAGAGTTGAGTTGGGGCGTTTGTAAAACTGTGAAACTGCATGACTAAGTGAATTTGTTGAATATGAGTTGAACGGTCAAAAGAGCATGTGTTTGAACAAGCTAGAATATGAGTATGAGTTGAGTGGTTCCTTTATGATCCCACCGGATGCTAGAACTTGCCTGATCACTAGTCGAGGCGAAATCTTAGGCGAAGTAACCATGAGGAAGTGATTTAGGCCATCTTTGAACAAGCTAGAGCCTAAAATGCCTAACTTTGTATTATATTTTCCTTAGTGTCCCCCTTTGAGCCTTATAAACCCGTTTCTTTGGCAACCAATCGAATACCCAGAGCCTAAATGTGAAAATCCTAATTACCCATCACTCATACGTACACACATAATATAGAAAAATATTGAAGGTTGAGGAGGGGATGATGAGAAGGGTATGTGTTTAATTGAATGAAGTTGTCCGAGAAAAGAAAAGATGAAACACCATGTACGCAAAAGAATAAGTTTGGGGGTTTCGAAAAAAAAAAGTGAAAAAAAAGGAAAAAAAATCAACGGGATTGAAAGTTCATAAACATTGGGGATGCCAAAAAAAAGTGAACGGTAGTGCCTATTGATAATTCGAAGTGTTAATTGTGTGTTAGGGTGATTTGAGCCACTTATTCCTATATTTTCCTACCTTACCCTAAGCCCACATTACAAGCTTTAAAAGTCCTATTGATCCTTGTGTTACATTAGCCTACATTAGTGGAGATTAGTGTGAAAGACAAGCCTATGGAGTCTGGTAAGCATCTCATCTCTATATTCAAAAAGTGGATCATCTTGAAAACACTTGATTGCATGAATCTATCTGGATAATGAAAATGGGGTTGGCATGAACATTCCACCGTCATGATCACATTGTGAAAATACTCGCTTGATTGATAATGAAACGAAATTTGACGAATGAGTTTGGTTGTGAAGTTTTGCAGTTTGTTTGTATTGTTATGTCTTGTATTTTTCATTTTAGAGTTGTAATTGCTTGAGGACAAGCAATATTCTAAGTTTGGGGGTATTTGTTCATATGGTTTTATACCATTGATTTGGGCTCCCTAGACTTGAGTTTTGTGTTGTTTTTGAGTATTTTGAGTCATTTTTGTTATATCTCATAGGTTAGGCATTAATTCCCATTGTTTCGAGTCATTTGAGTGGTCAATCCATGTTGAGGTCCAATTATATTGAGTTTTTAGTCATATTAATGAATCATATATCAAAAGAAGTATGAACGATCAAACAACGAGAGATTGATTTGAAGAAACGTCCATTTGGAATTTCCTATGTTTGCCTACCTTTTTCTTGGATCTTGGTGGGGTTATAAATAGAGACACTTGGGCGTGATTTCAGGAATCTTGGACCATTTGGAAGACAACAAAACAACAAGAAGACAAGGGAGAAGAATAGAAACATCTTGGGACAAGCTTGGAGAAGAAGATTGAAGGCTCTTATCATCTGGAAATAGAGAAGATCCCTCAACTCTTGTTCTTATTTTGTTACTTTCTCCCTATCTTGTAAGATGTATTGTTATGTTCTTATGAATTCATTTTCTTCAATCATGAGCTAAACTCTATAATTCTAGAGGGATGATGTAATCTATGTTTGAACTTATGTTTTCGTGGTTGTGGTTTGTCAATCTAGATATATCAATTTATTTGTGCTATTTGGATCTATTGCTTCTAAATTACTTGATCAATAATTTAGATTGTTTGGTGTATTTGATTTGACACTTGAGAGAGGTAATTGAATACATGACCTTGAAATAGCATAACCTAGGATTTCATAGAATTGAGAGATTTGTGAATCCTTTGAAGTCATTTATCAAGATTCATAGCTTTTATTGAGATTTCAATTGGTGATTTTTATATAGATATTGATTTCCCAATTGACATCTAAAATCATTTAGCACTCGAGAGAGGAAATGATTATTGTAGAAATCTTGACTTATAAATTGGTAATTGATGATTGATAAACTATATTGATAACATAAGGGATAACTAGATTCATCACACCTCTAGAATTTATTTAATCATTTGGATAAACTCATTGATATTTTCATATTCTTGATTTGTTTTTTTGTATTTTTAGTATAATCAACTCCATCAAATATTGAATTTCTAAATAAAGTTAGATTACTATATTATAGTACTTAGCGATAATTCGATAATTATTCCCTGTGGATTCGACAACCTTACTTCTCTATATTAAAACTTGACACCGTAGACTTGCAATTAGAAAAATCTCTAACAATCTCCTGAGTCAAATGATAATTCGTGTCGTTAGCTTCTTCTAAATCCTTTTCTAATGCAGGAACAGTTTCTTCTTGTAGTATATCGATTCTATCTTGCTGCGTTTCTGCCTCATTAATAGCATCCCTCAACCTTTCTCTTTGCCTTCTTACTTTATTCCTAACTTGGCGCACCTGTTCTTAAGTTGACGTCTTTGCAATAACACACGAGCCATCTCCACTGCCGAGTGTCGCTTTTTGTAATCCGACTTTTTATTAGGCTTGTCCTTAGTAGTACTCCGGTGACTAGTACTAGCAGATGATTCTGGCTTATGATCCATTCTATCACTTTCCTGCTTCGTTAGTTGAATAATCAAACAAGTCACTTAATATCATTCATTAAAAATATTATGGAATATGTTTTTACATATATTCAAGTTTTCAGGTTGTAATTCCAATATCTACTTATCTTAACTACACTCCAAGGATCCTATCCTGGTTAGCATAGGTGTAAGCCATATTATAACCCACGCTCTGATACCACTTCTGTCACGCCCGAACTTATGAAGCTATAATAATCAAAATCTATTATCTATTAACAAAAGAGCGTAATATTGATATAGTTATTACAAGCCCGACGTACATCGTAACCAAATTACAAGAAAGGAGAAAAGCTGACCAAGTCTACAATTCATATAACTAAAACTATTATTACAATCATTATTCTGGCCAAAACACGTCATATATATAGGGAGGTCGTCAAGACCTCTAGCAAAATACTTCTGTCCTGGCACTAGATAATCAGATCAGGAAAATCCCTCAACTCCTTCGTTGTCGCCTGGATTACCGCCTGAAATATTTTTAGGAAAATATATATATGTGAGAGAAAACCTCCTTGAGTGGGTGCAGGTGTGCATGTGTGGCTTTTTAGAAAAGTTTAATGTTAAGAAAGATTCAGTTAATCTTTATAAGTGAAATCATTTTTAATTCAATAGCAAAATGCACTCAATCAATCTGTAACACAATTAATTCAAATGTCACATTAACGGAGGGACCGTTCATTAACGGTAAGTGACCTCCGTTCTCCCTTATCACTCCTTTATTGCGTTGGCGTAAAGCCTTACCCCCTTATTTCACCACACTACGGCTCGACCCATTGCAACCCTTGAAGCACTCCATCCTTAGGTGCTGGGATTTGGTCGTGGATAGCGAAGAACCTTTTAAGACCGTATGCCCGTGCCTGACCAGCTGAACTCAGCCCTATCCACACCACACTAGGGCCCGACTCAACCAAGAATGAGAAATAATCAAGCTCAACATCACCCCAATTCATTTTCGTGTAAATAATTCATATTCAAGTAATATCAGTCAATTAAAAGAAACTATATTAATAATTAATAATACCTAATCATACAATAATCCGACAAGAAAATGAATGAATCACTATGTGTACTGGAAGTTTATATATATTGATATTACTGGAATTAGATTAACCTGATATCAAATAGATATTACGTAAATTAGGTTAATTAATACAAAGTAAATATATACGAGAGTACTCATTTTTGCTACATTAAGCACCTCTTTCAAGCTTCAATGTTAAATTAATATTTGGTATAGAAATAAAAGTTCAGTGATCCTCTCGGTAAGCATGTGCTTGAATAACAATCTTAAATCTTAAATGGTCAAAGCACATGAACTTTTGCATATAATCATTTAACATGAACTAAGAAATTTTTCCGACATTCTGAGGTGTTATTAAGTGTGAAGACTAAACAATTTGTTTAAGGATTTCTTGTTATTGACTTTGACAACTAGCATACTCTGGCTTATTAACTTTTATGTTTTATCTTAAAAATATGTTAATGTCCAAGCTAACCTAATGATTGTGGGAAAGCACATAACGAGAGCACAATTTTTATTTCCGAGAATCCAAAAGAATCTTAAGAAATAATCTAGCTAGACCTTAGTTTTGTAGGGTATGACATGGAATTGCATATGAGAACCTCTGAGCTTCGTTCGTAATAAAGTGGCTATGGATAAAGTTTTAATCTTGAATTTTAAAGATATATTGGCAGAAAATTCAATTTAGAATACTACACAATTTTCCCAAGAAGAAAATCCACTCACTGATTCCAAAATTGGCTTAGCTTCCTTCCGTTTTCTTTTCTTTTTCCTTGCTTTAGTTCCTTGTTAGGTGTATGAGGTTTTCATATATATAGCAACAATGTAAAGCTTTATCCCTATCTAAAAATAATATTTAATTATCTCCTTCATCTATTAGCCATGATACGTATCATTCCCTTAATTACTAGGTGTAAAGTTAAGCACATGTGGCAATTTGGTTATACATTTCCTACTACTCCTAAGTAGATATACATATCTATATATTAATATATGTATATCTTGATATTTACGGAGCTAGTTTTATACAATTAAGTATTTAAATGAATATATGTATTCGATTAGGGCCTAAAATGTTTACGGGGCAACTTAATGTATAATATACAAATAATATCCGGGTTGTACTCAGATTATTATAAGAAAATACCATACAAAATAAATTCATACATATATAAAAAAACAAAATTTATAACAAATAGTCGAAATTTCGGGGTCCTACATACCTAATATCATTTATGTTGTAGTGTATATTTTTTAAGAAAAATCTTAGTAAAAACAAATTGGGAGGAAAGGGGGAGGAGAGGTGCCCCTCTTTCCGCCCTTGACAGCCTGTGATTTTAAATTTTTAATTTAAAAAAAAGAGTTGATAACATGGGGATGTAATGTAGCTCAATTGATAATTAGTATTTACTCGCTAAGCTTTGCATGGGGATCGAAAGTCCCATCTCCATGGGAGAGGAATTACAAGAACACTTTTTTCGTTATCAAAAAAACTTTTGAAAGAAAAGTTGAGTGATTATTTGGTCTTTCATTCCGCTCAATTTTATTTTTAAAAAGAATAGTGTGAAAAAAATATTTTAAAAATGAGAATGAATTTTGAGAGTATGATTTGGATATAAGATGAAAATGTGATGATGATAGTTGATGTGATAGTTTTTTTAGTATAATAGTGATTAGATTTGATTGGTGATTTGAAAAATAAGAGAGAATGAATAGTGTATTTGTGATATGATTGTATAATAATGATAGTGATATGATATTTTTTTGTTTAAATTATAATTGGATGTGATTGATAATTTGAAAAATGAGAAAAGTAAATAGTGTATTTTATGAGAATTTTCACAAGCAATCACATGTCCATGCAAATATTGTGCAAAAAGTGAAAAGGGTGAAAAATATTCCACAAGCAAGCACTCCCTAAGTATTTTAACGTACTTTCAAAGATTTTGTAGCGTTGGGTCACTTGGGGGATAAAATCGTTTTTTTTCAATTACATATACTTTTTATTATTTTACGCATTTATTAATTATTCTAATATTATTTAATCATTATTGGATCACATATATAATTATTTAGCCTACACGGCCATACCAATCGCATTATCCTACAAGGTCCATGCAGCCTACTAAACCAGGTATAAAAAGATTTCTCCTCATTATTTGTAGTATCTAAGATCATACACAATTGATTGTTTGTTTCCTTTGCTCTGAAATTATTCTTCTACACTTGAGCGTCGAAAGTGGCCTCTCTTGGACCATGGCCAGTCCTGTGATTTTGCCCAGTACAAATCTGATTTTGTGTTTCCAATATATATATATATTGATTCAAATGAGACTACTCCCCCCGGGTGAGACAGTAGGGACCTTTTTTGGCCATTGATATTTAAAATTTTGGATGGTTTAGATCTTATCTCATATTTTAGGATATATACCTATGGGAGGGTTGGGCCTCGGCGCCTGAGGCGAAATTCTCCTCCGCCTCACTAGAGGATCGGCTCTGCCTTGGACCACCCCAATGGATTCACTAATCTTGTTCTGTGTGTTTGTGTGTTATGCGTTAGTTTTCTTCCGAAGATTTTACCAGTTCCAGAGAAAAAATTGTATTTTTATCGATTTTTGACATGGAGTGATCTGATCTCGATTTCAAATATGCCATATAGTTTTGACAGTATTAATTATAAAATTAACATCAAATAAGTTTCATAAATTTAGGTTTTCCAAATACTGCAGGAATTCTTTTTATAAACAAAATCTCCAATTTGTTTAGATAAATAACTTATTCAAAAATAAAATGTATTGTTTATAATTACCATCGATATTATTTCAGAAGAACTATAATTTTATTTTATCCCAAATACTTAATTTATTCTTAAATTTAAAATTAATTTAACTCAGCCACACAGTAGCCTGCATGCGTGGCTTGTTAATTGTCTCATCTTCCATCAATATTTTAAAAGACCTTTGTAGCTTGGAAATTCCAAACATTCTAGATTCTATACTGTAATTTGTATTTCATTTTTAAATAATAATATTTTTAATATTAAAATTTTAATTATAATAGAAAATTTAAGGACCAACCAACCAAGGACCACAAATGGGATGAAACAAAGGCATATCTGCAAAAACTACCCCTAAAGTTTGCATTAATTACAAAAAAAAAATCCGAGATGTTTGAAAGTAACAAAAAAAATCTTTAAGGTTTGATTTTGTGTTAATTGTAATCTTTTTACGAGCTGTTCAAATTGTCTTTTTTACTTATGAATGGGCGTAATACAAAATCTAACCTCAAGTTTTTTCGTTTTTTCTTTTTAATTTTCAATAGCTTCTGGATTTTGTTTTTGTAATTAACTCAAACTTTAGGGTAATTTATTGTAATTATCCCAAAAACAAATGAGCAAAGCTGGCACCAACTCAGAATATAAACCTTATTCATACATCATTGATCATACAGACCACAAGAAGGAGCTGCTGCAAAACAAAACAAAAGACACCATTAATTTCATCAATGATTAAGAAAATAACCCAACATATTGAGCATGTTCATGGCTTGGGAGCTGTTTGGGTTCACCAAATTAAAAACATGATTTTCCCCTTCAACCTCCACAACCTTCACCTCACCATCCCACCCACTATTCTCCAATTTCTCCTTATAATACCAACCCCTAAACCTCAACACATCATTCCCAGCCACATAAACCAGAACCCTTTTGCAACCCACCATCTTCAGACCCGGATCCATACCCGGATTCACCAACGGGTCATCCAAACCCGATCTGCTGTTCGGGTAGGCATAAACCCATAATTTCTGCATTAAACCCTCCGCATAAGCATAAGTTGATTCATTCCCAATAGCCCTCTTCCCCAGGAAAAAAGGACAGTTCAAAAACATCCCATTTAGCTTGATGTTCGGATCCGGGGTTTTCGACCCGACCCGGATCGACATTTGGTGTGCGATATTCGCGCCGGCACTGTCCCCACCTAAGTAAACACGTCCAAAATCGGCGTGGTTTCTCAGCCATGGCTCTTTGCCTTTTCCCCCTTTGGAGTGTGAAAATGTCCATTTTAGTGCTTGCCAGGAATCTTGGTAGGCAATGGGGAGAGGGTTTTCAGGGGCTAATCTATAATTTACCGAAACCGCGATGACCTTGGCTTTTGCGACGAGGGAGTTTAAGTGGTGGTGGTAAGTTGGAGAAAAAGCGGATTCTGTGAAAAACCCTCCGCCATGGAAGTAGATTAAGAGAGGGAGTTTTTGGGCTGGGTTAGGGTTTTTAGGGAGATAAAGCCTGGCTGAGAGGTTGTAGTTCTCTGCGAATTTGACGTCTTTGGAGCGAACACCAGACGTTGGATCGGTTGATGCTGGGGCGAAATCTTGGCCGATGAATCTTTGTATGGTGCGGTTTTTGTATACTCTTATGAAGGGATAGATGTCGTAGAGAATGGGTTCTGCGGAGTTTGTGGGATTTGCTTTGGAAATTGAATAGAAAGTGAAGATTGAGAAGAAGATGAGTGAAGAAATTTTAGCAGACAACATATTTTTTTTTTGGGAAATAATATTTTAGAGAGAGAGAGAGGGAGAGGGAGGGAGAGTGGGGTGGGGTGTTGGGGTGAAATAAAAGATTGGAAAATGTGATGACTGATGAGAGAGATATTCCTATGGATAACAATTGATGTTCTTTGGGATTTGGATTTTGGACCACTACTCATCAAACTTTTGCTACAATTGATTAATTTAAAGAATTTGTTTTAAATTTGTGTCAATTTTTGGCATTGCGCATATTATAATATATATAATATTATTGGGGGTACAAATGTTCTTTTATTATTAATATATAATTCAATTTATATATTGGATTAATACTATTAATTATCCAATCATTAATAGGCTAAAGCTGAAATAACCCGGTCCAAAGAATTTGGGACTGGACCCACATGTCACTTTCTTCTATATGGCCACGAGGCCCACTACCCATGTATATAAAATTCTCTCATCTTCATTTGTAAGTATTTGACTCATAATTTTATAATCTCATGTTCAGTATTCATTTACTGTCTTATTTTTTTTCTCTCGTACACCGTACTGACTTGAGCGTCGGAGGGGTCTCCTTGGGCAACCGGCAACCCAGAGGGTCCATCTAACGTTTGCGAGTGCAGACAAGTTCCCAATAGAAGACTTCTAGTTGTGGGAGAAGAAGATTAAGAAGACTTCTCGCTTGGGAATAAAAAGACTTGAACTTATTCAGAAACCCTAACTTATAGTGATTGCCCTAAAAAACAGCATCAAATATTTTTTTAATTAGAATCAAAATAAATTTCATTCATTAGAAGAAATATACGACTGATTATAATATCGGAAATGGTTGCAAGGTAAAAAATTAAAAACTTATACAAATCTAAAACAAAATTTTAAACATAGATATATCTAGATGGTCCGTAGAACCATAAAATCGCATTGAAGGCATTGGACAAGACACTAACGAAATGGATCTTGCTTCTATCACGAATCATCAGATATTGACTCATCTGAATCTTCTCAACAAAATCGTATATATTGGGACAAATTTATTGGACAAATTTATTGAACTGAAAACAAAAACCTCCTATTAAGACAAATAAAAAACACCTGACTTTTTCTTAAAAATAGACTAAAAATATTGGAAATCACTTGCATCACCTTCAAATGAGGATTAGAAAACATAGAGATGGAGAAGATGGAAAATGAGAAGACAGCGGGCAGGGTTTATTTGGGGGGAGAGTTATTTGAGTTCCCATATATTTTGTTTTAAATTTATATATATATATATATATATATATATATATATATAAGTTGTTTTCTTATGTATAATGTGTATTTATAATATATAAATTAAGATGCAACGTGTAAACTACATTAAAGGATCTCGACTGTTAAGGAACTGTTTGATTTAATTTTAATATTATTTATTTATTTTTCACTGCTTAAAACTCTAAAATTTATTGTCGTTTCAATCATTTCATCATAAATATAATTATTTTAATTTCCGAAAGACATTTCAAATGTACTAATGCTTGAAATCTTTTCATGCAACTATTAAAATTTATTTTTCAAACGTGTATATTTTTATTTTCATGAATAGAACAGCATAAAATAATATAAATACATGCGCATTTTTAAAGTGTATAAATGTAAACATAACTAACTAAAATTTTAAGTCCACTAAAGTTTTACTGTTTTGCAGAAAATGTCATAAAATAATATATTTTTGTTTTAAATTTATGCAAAAGCATAAGTAATCAAACATATTTTTATTTTTGAATAATAATTAGTCGAAGTAATTCCAATATTAAAAAATTAAAAATATTAAAATAGGTTTGAAAATAAAATTAAATGGGCAACAACTCTTTACTTTATTTGCAGTCACGCTTGAAAATGCTTTATCAATCAATTTCAGTGAGATAAACAGTTTGGTCCAGAAGGAATATCAATTTCACACCAAGAAATTGTTGATCAATTTTATGAGGTTTAAATTTTTATTCTCTACCACCGTCCTTTGCTCATTTACTTTCTTTATATACATAAATTTAGTGGGTGTTTCGCTAAGCTCTCTCTCTTTTTTTTTTTTTTTTTTTTTTTCCCTTTTTGAATGGAAATTTAACTAAGCACAATGTGAAGTACAAATATTATTTAGGTGAGCAACCATAAAGTCTGGAGGCTCCACCCACGTAATAGGACTAGCATAAAAAGTAGATGCCCTTGTACACACATGGACAACTAAGTTCGCTTGTCGACTGTTAGCAAATATGAATCAAAACATAAATCACATATTTGCACTTATAAGGTGGATAGAATATACCTATTTGCAGCGAAACTATCGATCCGCGTAGCTAGGATTAAGCCAGTTTACAAGCCTCATTTTGATCCACGATTAAGCTATCTACAAGTTTCCTCTTGATTGAACCGCGAATAATGAACGAATTCCGTAGATTGGTTGAACCACGAGCAAACCACGAACAAGATCACGAACCATCTTTCTTGTTGGTGTAAATAACTACTAGAGTTATTTATTTTTACATGCACACCTTAAACCTTTGGAGACCTTTAGTGATGCTCCAACAAATAACGTAGAGAGAAATTGTAGGAGAGAGATAAATATATGATATTACATAAGAGAGAGATAATAATCTCTACTACTTATAATATAGGGAGACAATATAATATGATATATTTCAATCCCTATTATAATTAGATATTTCCATATTAGATGAAATCCCAAAATGCATGCTAATCAATTAGGATCCCCAATATTTTTCCTTATTTAAAAGTTATGGATGTAATCTCCAATATCTCTCACTCATACATATCTGATCTGACTCATTCGAATCACATTATAATATTCTCATCTCAAGTCCATTCTTTCACACAGGGAATAAGGCGTGCGACCAAGCGAGAAAGAATAGGTGAAGAGAGTTATATTAAGTCATCACCAAATTAACATAACCCCACAACTCAATAACTCGTTGTGCACCCCAAACAAAGTGGTCGCACCCAGTCAAGCATCTCTAGATCCCTCAGTGAAATAAATAAGCTCGACTCACTCAAATATGTTTCTATATTCATGATTAGTCAAACACATTTCGACATAGTCGTCCCGGCTATGAATCATAGAACATAAGTGTGTTACCAACTTAATTCTTCCTTGGCCCCACATGCCAATTAGCTTGGTCTTGACAGCTTTCCTAGACATGCTCCCACAGACCGAATCACATATAGCCGTTGGATACATGCCAAAGTAGCGTCATCAAGCTTACACCTCATGACATAGTCCAAAGTCCCAAAGGGTATAAGAAAATAATATGGGCTCATACAGTGACAAAGCAGGGATCCATTCAGTCACTTTCCCATAGGCGGTCGCCTCAAAGCACATATAATATGAATACATGCTATGATGGAGCTCCCACTCAATTTAGGCATGTCACGCTCTAGACATCATAAAAATAATAGTCCAGTCGCTATTCAAGCGCATGACATGCGTACTACTCGTAGTCACTCCCAAAGTGTCATACGATAGTTCGCACATTTGGCTACAAACATGCTTTTATGAAGTTTGGGCAAACTTCATAATCGATCAACTTGGATAAATATTTTATCACTTATGTACGGGATAATTATTCTAGAGGTTGATTTCATCAAGTTATCACTTATGTAAGATAAACAATTTATCTATTTCAAGTAATAATTTATAAGTTGAAATTCCCAATTTAATCAACTACCTCTCTCGAGTGCCTAGTGATTTTAAAGTATAAAACAAGATTTCGATATCTCTATAAAAACCTCAAAAATTATAATTCTTAATGGAACAATGAATTTCTTCAACAACTTCAAAGGATTTATAAATCTCTCGATTATATAATTTCCTATATTGTGTTATTCTAGATCTGGTATTAAATCACTTCTCTCGAATGTGGATTAACACATCAGGCATCAAAGATTAATGGCTAGGTAATCAAGATGTAATTAATAAAAATAACATAAATAAAGCATGAATTACACGAAATAATATAGATCTACAATCAAACATAAGATCAAACAAGATTACATCAAGCCCCTATAATATCTAATTACTTCATTAAACAACACACAGAAGAAATTCGATACGCAAGAATTAATACAAGAATTATACTTGAAAGAAAGAGAAGAATAAGGAAGAACTCATATTTGATGATCTGATCCTTCATTCTCCAAGTATTTATTGAAGAATTAATCGGGTTCTCTTCCTGTTCCGCTACGTTATCTCCAACTGAGCTCCATCTTTTGTATCTCCTTCCCTGGGTCTCTCCGTCCCCCCGTTGGTCTTTTGTTGCTGAAAACTCATGCCTATTTAAAGCAGAAGGCTTCATCTTTTTCTTTCATTATTTTCTCTGTCAATTGGACTCTTCTGCTGTCCATTACCTGATGACCTCCATTAATTTCTTCTTTTGATATGTACTCTTGTGTCTTCTTCTTCTCTTTGGGTGATTAATCTTTCTTTATTGTAAAGGAGCTTTTCGTGGTTTTCCGCCGTGTAAAGTCGAATTATTGCTGAAAGATATTTTGTAAGTACCGCGGTAGGCATTGAATGTATCGTGGTCGAAAGCAGGTGAAGTGGGGATCAAAACGCAGCACGCAGGGAGCGAATTGCACCGCAAAGATAAGAAAAATATCACGTCGCAAAGACATAAAGCTTTGTACTGCGGTACAAACTTTAAATTACTTTGTTTTTTAATAAACTCTAAGTGTACCGCGGTATGGCACCTTGTACCACGATACAAATGACCACGCATGGGCAGCCCGTGCGTGTGATGAAAATTTGATATATATTTCGGAATGACGCACGACCAGCCTGTGCGGATGCGCACGACTCGTGCAGTACCCGTTCCACCATGTTTCATGATTTTTCTTCAATTCTTTTCGCGGTATGGCTTTATGTATCACGATACGGCTCATTTTTCACCATTCTCCATTTGTTCTCTTGATTCTTTGATATATGACTCCTTATTATAACTCGATGTACAACTTCAACAATAATTTTGACTCAATCTACTCAAAAACAATACTATTTCTAGGTTTAGGATACCTAATTTTGCTGGTAAAAATTCAACTTAACAGGCATATTGGGAAAAATAACATATAATAACTAAAAGGTTAGGGGTTCAAATATAAACTAAACCAACAATCCCTCAACTTTTATTAAATGAATGGCAACCCATATGCGCCAGTCATTCGCCATGCGCCAGCCAATATGCTCGCGTGACATCCAATAGCACATCAGCCATCTAAGGCGACCGTACGCCACCAGATCAGTCATCTAAGGTGACCGTACGCGCCTCAAGCCATGCGAAAAACATTGTGCGGCTGTACAAATATATTTCAACTTTTCACATAATTGCAAGGTTAAGGCTAATTTAACAAAAAAGGCTGATTTGAAAACCAATTTAAAGAAATACCGTAAAAAAAAGTAAAAAAGGGTGAAACCAACATTTTGAACGTTGTTTTATGAACTTCTGCAGAAATTCTGCAGAAAACAACGTTCACAATGTTTTTTTAAAAAATTATTTAGAAAGCAGAGCTTCAGGCTCTGTTTTCAAATCAGCATTTTTTTTAAAATTTTAATTCACAAATTAATTTTTTTCTAATTTTTGGATATTGTTTTGTAAAAATTAGAAAATGCATACACCATTTTCGGAATATAAAATATGAATTTCATTACAACCCGGTTACATAATAAACCATATAAGCCGATTAAACAATATAAAAACATAAGTAAATGACATAATTTAAAAACAACTGAAAATCACACAATTTAAAATCGTACAATAACTGGAACATTAAACATCAGTCATGGCGTGAAGAACTTCTCTGCTCAAAACTATCTCCAAACTTAGGTCTTGGTGGCAAGTAGCACGGAGGGTGAGCCGAAAAATTGCTTGAGCATTGTGTCTCTGGCTCCGGTTTCTTGAAAAGTGTTTCCAGTTTGTCAAATAAAGGTTTTCCCTCTAACATATAAGCAATTGGAGAAACGACTTCATCAACCTAGAAAAACCAAAAAAATATGAGCAAGAAAAATTTACGTAGAACAAAAACTGAATATTATACAATAGAGTAACTTAAGAATTTTTAATTTACCGTGTGCCACGAAACCTAGTCTTTTGCCATTGCGTGCACAAAATTCAGCTTGCGATCCCAGTATACACCCGGTGTGCTCAATATTTTGGCAAACAAAGTATAACGAGCTTGAAGATGTTTCACTCATTGACTTACTTCTGCATACTTAAAGTTGCAATCAAATGTTCTTTTTAGAATAGCTCTGACCGTCAATATCGAAACACTATTGTTTTCTTCACCAACAACCCAGTTCCCCTTGCTCATCTCGCTTAGAAGAGAATCGGCGAGGATGATGTCCATGGGCAGCGTCCATTTTGTTTTTTTTCATTGTACAATGTCTCTAATAACTGAGAACTTGGTTTTTATGGGGGTGGTAGAGGAGACCAGTTGAATTCATCCATTTGAATGTGTATACGATATGAATGTAAGAAAATTTATGTGAGGGTGGTAGATGGGAATAGTTTCAGAAGAAATGTATATTTTGTGTTAAGTTTGAGCATATATGTATAGACCATTTGTAAATCTGATAAAATAATTTTGATAAGACATATCACTGCAAAACTGATAAGGTACATCAGACAAGACTAAACAACTGCATAAAGCTGATAAGGTACATCAGACAAGACTACACAACTGACATTTGATAAAGAGTTGATGACAAGACACGTCAATGTAAAGCTGATAAGATTATATCTGATAAAGCTAATGAAAATAAATTACTTAATTTCATACAACCCTTAAACATTGTCAAAAAAATATTTAATTAAACTATATAATGTCCAACCCTTAATTCTAATGAAAATAAGTATCATAATGTCTACAGTGCCACAAGTACGTATATTCCTCTCTCGCCTGCTCCGTCTTCTACTCGGTTGTGGTGGAGCAACATGCTCCTCATCTGGAGTCGCGGAGTCTGAACGTCCATCATCACGCATAGATGAAATTGATGGATACGGAATCGGTGATGTATCATATGCACGTTGATCGGTGGCATATCTAAGAGGCTCATGATATGGTATGGTGTACTTATGTCCCAAATTCAAACCAAGAAAATATGTGAATAATTGTGTAAATGGTACCGAACCTACATCTGGTGTAAACTGGATAGGTCCTTGCGTATATACTGGCTCAGGGACATAATAATCACCTGTATCAACTGTGAATCGAAGTGTTGAAATAGACGGACCCGCACCGTCATGCGCAATACCTGTGAACCGACGTGCAGAAGTGGATGGACCCGTATCATCACGTGTAGTAGTTGTGAATCGACGTGCAAAAATGGATGGACCTGCATTATCATGTGTAGTAGCTGTGAATTGACGTGCAGTAGTAGATGGGCCAAATCAACTGAACGTCTACGCAATGTAGCACGTGAACTGCTCTGCCTCCCTACATGTGTCTGAGACTGTTCAGCTGGCGCACTTTGTTGATTAGAGACATTAGTTGCACTTCTACGCCTCTGACACAAATGAGTGAGATCTGCTAAAGTCGATGAACATAGATCACGAATTGAAAGTAATGAATCATGATCATTGACAGACTCCTCGGTACTAAACCTTAGGCTTTCTATTGTATCGGCCTGAAATGAAATTACAGTTGCTGTAAGATAAAATAAATAAATACAGACTATGCTAATTATTATAAAGAAAAATATCTACCATGTAGTCAATTACAGTTGTATCTGACGGCTGGTACCCCTCATGCACTTGTAAGTGGCTAGGCAAGATCAGGCGGCGTGTAATATCATCAAACCATGCCATGTACCATGGACCAGTCGTGTAACGACCACTGATCATAGGAGCGGAAAAAATATAATGATGTCGCTCACCCCACAGCATGACGTACTTGTTATGTTTGAGGGACCAATCCGTTGCTCCATGTCCTCTGCGGTCTATATCATGCAATTTTCGTTGTGAATCATTTGGTGTTGCAGGAATAAATTGATCATACCAAACTGCCTGGACACCTGATCTGGACGATGCATCTCGACTACATCATAATTAATAAGTGGACATGATGATCTCCACGTAAGTGTGATACATGCCATAGGGAGCTGGGAAATCTCGGTCAACTCGTATCATATGGCTACCAAATAAACTCGAAAACGATAAAAATACACCCAATTAAAATTAACTGAATGATGAAAATAAAATTTAACTTGCATAAATACTAAATTAACTGATTCTTAATTAATCTATCAAACATATCCCTGAAGATGCGCACCGAATGACTCGCCGTGTATGTATGGTTATAATACTGAGTCCACCTATAAAATACATTGTGTGAATATACAAAACACGAAATATTATATTCATTTATAAGAATGCACAAGTGGACATAATACCTCGCGCCATATGTGGGAAGTGGCAGATCAACATTTAAATCATGGTCGATTTGACTAATCCTACTGCGTATTGCCCTCGGCACTATACTTTTAATCCGCGACCATGCCCATATCTATTAAATGTAGAAATATTTCAACATATTTGTACACATTTGAAAAAAAACTAAAATGCATGTTAATAGTTTACCTGTAATAGTTGCATCGGTCCTCCAATAATCTTTGCGTCTCGTTGTGATGCACTGCATAACTCACGGTATAGCCTAGCTAGAACTGCACTACCTCTGCTGTTGCACATGTTTGACAGCACACCCTGGATCACATTGAACTATACCCACCAACAAGCCTGCAATTATATTTTTACACATATTCTGATGATCAATGGAAATCCCATTCATAAGATATGTGTGGTCACCACCATACCTTGTAATCTTCCATAATCCAATTTTTGGTTTCAGTATTGCACGAAGACTCCAATCACATACCATGTCAGATGTGCTATGGCGACATTCAACTTTCCACAACTTTATATTGCTCTCTACGACGCGGTACTCTCGTCTTGCAAATCGCACAGAATAATCTTTCATACAAACTTATAGTCTTTTCTTATCATTAAACACCATTCCTTTTTCAAGCACACCTTTCTCGGGATCATAATATGAACATCTGACCTGAACATCACAAGAATCTACAGGATCTTTGCATATGCCATACTAAAAAATGGAATGATAGGACGAAGACGATGCGGCCCATCTGTAGGCACGTGCGGGGTGGGAGAAATTGGGACTTCATCCTGTCTTGAGGTATTCGCTTGACCTTGTTCATTATACATTTCTTCAAAATTAGAAATTCCTACACCATCATTATCATCGTCATTATTATCTTCGTGTTCTTCGTCTCATGATGGTTCTAAATCAACATGTTCTTGGTTCAAGTGGTTATCACCTGAGTGATCTGGCATTCTTTCAACATCCACATTTTCATCATGAACATTATGATCTCCCAAATTAGGTTGCACAAAACTACCCCCAACATCATGTCCAACATTAGCTCTAAGATTATACTGCCTAGAACTAGCACCAACATCCGGAACATAATCACCTCCCAAGTTATACTGCCCAGAACTACCCTCAACATCTGGAACATTATCATCTCTTAATAAGGACACATATTGAGAATATTCAGGATTCCTCTCGATGTCCGATATGGTTATATTTTATATTTGTTCTGTTTCAACATATACATTGACAAATGGAATTTCTGCAATCGGATAAAAAAAAATCATAAATTCTCGTCACTAGTTATTGGTATTAACTGTGAATGATTTCCGGAGCTATACTTAATGAACAACTTCAACTGAAACTGGTTACTATCAATATTTAACTCGGTACAGTTTTCTAATCAATTCATCCAACTTTGTCATCTGAGATAGTCTATGAATTATATTTGGACCACGACCATAAGATACTGTGAACCCATCTTGTACAATTTGTCCTCCAAAATATACAATAATATCTATATTTTATGATGACATGTCTGTTGAATACAATAAATTAATGGTATTAATTAATATATATACTAACTTTTCAAATATTAAACTAACCTAAACAATTAGGATACAATAGTTAATTTCTTAAGCTAACCAAGACATAATATAAAAACTTACTGGAAAAATATAGTCTGTCTGTAATTATAAAATATGTAAAGAAAATTACAATTAGGATACAATAGTTAATTTCTTAAACAAAATACATATATAATTTGCCGGAAATTTTTTCCAGCGACAACCCAATTCAGGTGGCCGGAAAATTTCCGGCAACCAAATCTGGCGGCGAGAAAATTTTCCTGAAGCCTCCCCCCTCAATTTTGTTTTCGAGCAGCCCCCCCAAAAAATATTCCGGCGATAGCCCTCTGCCACCCAAAAAAAAAAATCCGGCATCCTCCCTCACCCTTAAAGTTAATTTTCTACACATAAAATAGGCTAATGTTTATACAAAACCTTTATAAATAATTTCAGAAAAAAAAGGAGAACATACCTGTAAAACAACCCACTGCCACTGGAGAAGGGGGAGGAGGAAGAAATGAATTGTGGGGAGAAGAAAAGGAAGGGGGCTGAATATATTGGTGTGAAAACAACATTGGCATCATCAAGTTTTCCTTTGTCTTCTTCGACAAAATCCGTTGTTTTCTCAGCAAAAATTCAAAAAAAAAAGAAAAAGTCGTCAGTCAAAGACAGAGTTATGACCTCTGTTTTCTGCAGAAGTTTTGCAGAAATGCAGAAATCAACGGTTGTAACGTTGTTTTCACCTGCTTTTTAATTTTTTTTATGGTATTTTGTTAAATTGGTTTTTAATTAACTTTAGTTTGTTAAATTAGCCCAAGGTTAAATACTGGCACGTATTTCGATGCAAATATTATTTTATCTACAAAACTTTGAATCGCCATAACTTATTCGTTTTAAATCCTTTTTGCATGCATAATATATCAAATAAATCGTCTTCTCGAGATATATAATTTGACACCAATATTGCATATATAAAAACAAAAGTACAGATTTTTAAGTGATAAATCAAGTCATATGTACTATCAAACTCAAACGCATCAAATAGACGAGATCGAGCTCTAATGGCTCTGATACCACTGTTAGCATATATGAACCAAAACATAAATCACATATTTGCACATATATAAGGTGGATCGAGTATACCTATTTGCAGTGGAACTATCGATCCATGTAGCTAGGATTAATCCGGTCTACAAACCTTCTTTTGATCCATGATTAAGCCATCTCCTAGCTTCCTCTTGATTGAACCGCGAATAAAAAATGAACCACATAGATTGATTGAACCACGAGCAAACCACAAACCTAGAGTTATTTACTTTGATGTGCACACCTTAAACCCTTGGAGACCTTTGGTGATGGTACACCATAGAACGTAGAGAGAAATTGTAGGAGAGAAATATTTGATATTACGTATGAGAGAGATAATAATCCAACGAGGAGAAGGCATTCTTCACTATCATTTGAGCATTTATATGTGTACGCTTCCAGAGTTTGGCATTTCTCTGTTTCCAAATATTCCAGAGTATCATACACGCTTTATTAAAAACCGACCCTGGTGTCGTCTTCATCATGTTAAAGAACCATGAAATAAAATATTCAACTCTACTTGCAGTTTGATTAATAAATGTCCATAAATTACTATCTCTCCAGCATTGAATAGCAAAATCACAGGACAAGGATATGTGTCAGTTATTTTCTGTTTGAGTTTCACAAAAAACACATACATGTGTGAGATGTACACATTTATGTGATAAGTTGTTTCTTGTGGGTAGACAATTCTGACATGCTCTCCATAAGAAAAAATTTACTTTTGGAGGAATCCTCATTTTCCAAATATTTCCCCAAGCTTCGTTTCCCATGTTTTCATCAATTATGGATTTCACCAACACCTTGTAACTTGACTTCACTGTGTAGGTGCCCATTCCTGAATAATGCCATACTAAGTTGTCTTTCTCATCTATAGGGTGTAATGGGATTTTTAGAATTTGATCAACATCACGTTCAAAGAAATATTCCTCAATTATATTCATATCCCATTCCCATGTACCAGGTATTAGAAGGTCATCAACTGTCAAATTCTCCAGCCCTACAACTTGCTGTGGATAATGAAAAAATTGTTGTCGTCTCTTAACCATAGATATTTCCAAACGCTAATTGATTTGCATCTCCGATAATCCACCTTTTACCGAACTTAAGCAATTGTCTCGAGCTCCAGATACTTCTCCAAGTGTAGCTGGGATTAGATCCAAGCTCTGAATTGATAAAGTCCCCATTCGGGAAATAATTAACTTTGTATATTCAACTTATAAAAGCATCTAGGTTAGAAAATATTTTCCAACAAGCTTTGCCAACATAACTAAGTTAAAGTCTTGGAATTCCCGGAAATCAAGTCCTCCAGCTTCTCTAGAAACATAAAGTTTATCCCAGCCAAGCTAGTTAATCCCCCGTCCTTCTTCCTTTTTAGAACCCCACCAGAATGAGTTAATCATACGTTGGCTCGTCACCAAGGGAAATATGTAGTAAGAACACGCTCATACAATATGTAGGGAGAGCTTGAGCCACAGACTTAATAAGAATACTTTCTCCAGCTTTGGAGAGAGGTTTATTCCGACACTTCTGCATATGGGACCAAGGTTGTTGCGAATATACCAAAAAATATACTTCTTTCTTCTTCCAATGAGTGGGGGCAAGGCTAAGTATTTACCTGCCTGATGCTAATGTTGAACGCCAAGGATGTTGAGGATCTTCGTTTGTTGCTACTGGTCTACATTTGAGCTAAATGAAACACTTGATTTTTGGAGGTTTATAGCTTGACTGAGCTGACTTTATACCTCTGGAGGATCTGCTTAATTCTTTGACACTCCTCTTTATTACCAGAAAAGAAGAGTTAACTATCATTGGCGAAGAACAAATGTGAAATAGAAGGTGCTCCATGACATATCTTAGCACCATGTATATACCCTCCAATTTAGCATGTCTAAGCATCGAAATGAGACCTTCGACACATAGGATAAATAAGTATAGAGATAAAGGATCTCCTTGGCGAAGACCACGCTTAGGAATTATAGGGCCAATCAATGAGCCATTAATAATCATTAAATAAAAGACTGATCTTACACAAAGCATTATTAAGTTAACCCAAACTACATCAAATCCTAGCTTCAGGAGAATTTAATGCAACCAGCCCTTTCTTTCCTCTAGATTTGCACTTCATATGATGTAAGATCTCAAATGCAACTAAGACATTGTCTATAATAGACCTCTCTTTGACAAATGTCGATTGTATTTCAAAAATTATTGAAGGTAGGATATCTTTAATCCTATTTGCAATCACCTTGGAAATAATTTTATACAGGACGTTGCATAAGGAGATTAGTCGAAGATCTTTCATAGTTTGTGGTTGTTGTCATTTAGGAACCAAAACTATATTCATATCCATTAATCCTTGAGGAAACTGAGTATTTGAGAGCCATGAGGTTCATGTCTTAAAAATATCCTCTCCAATTAAGTTCGAGAAGCGTTGATAAAATGTCGGGTTCAATCTATCGGGGCCAAGTGACTTGTTCGGGTGCATTGCAAATACTGCTTCCTTGAATTCCTCTCTTGTGAATGGTTTTGGTAAGATGACATTTTGTTCAGAGGTCTCTTTCTGATCAACATGTGATAAATCAGCTTCTAGGCCATCCTGGCTATAAGAAAACAAGTCCCTAAAGCATGTGGCAATAATTTCCCCAATCTCCTGATCATTGTCGTGCCAAATCCCATCCCCATCTTGAAGTTTCAAACTATTATTGTTCTTTCTTTTTGAAGATGTTGCTGCATGGAAGAGTTTAGTGTTTGAGTCTCCTTATCGAAGCCACAATAGTTTTTCCCTTTCTTGCCAATGCGTCTCATCCTTAACTAACAACTCAACATACTTTGCGTTAACAGTTTTGTATCTGTGAACAGAGACATGGTTATCAAAAGAGTGGAATATTCTAACTCTATGTGGCAGTCAGAGTTCTCTCTTAAAGAGATTAACTTGCTTTCTCCCCCAGTTACCTAGTTGTAATGAGCATTCCTTCAAACGATCAATAACATTAGAGTAATGAGAAGAAAACCAACCCTCCTGAACCTTTTCATTGAGTTCAGGTTCTGTTAACCACTTATTCTCAAATTTGTACGGTTTATAAATATTATGGTGCTGGGGAGCTGAGGCTTGAAGAAGAATAAGAGTATAATCTAATATTATAACACAAAGATTTAACAATCGAACCTTTGGGAATAGTGAAAGCCAACTGGTTGATGTGAGGGCTCTATCCAAACGTTCTTCCACCGCATTAATAGTCCCCCATCTTGCTTCCCAGTTATACTGGTGGCTAATAAGTGGGATGTCGGCTAATTAGCAGTCAGCTACCGCTTCCCAAAATCCTCTAAGTAACCAGTTTGGATGCTCAATCTGTCCTTTCTTATTTAGTGGATGAAGAAGATCATGAAGTCCCCAATGCAACACCATGGTAGTGTACAAATCCCATGAAGTTTTCGAAGAAGATCCCATGAGTCTTTCCTCTTATTTCTCTCCGGCTAGCCATAAAAACCAGTAAGTCTCCATTTAATATCATCGTTCTCATGAATTTCCATGTTCACGTGGTTATTCAAGTAACCAAGAATGGAACACAGGTTACTATTCCTCCACATAACACATATACCACCACTCCTACCAATCCTATCAATGACAATCACTACAAGAAATTGGTGGTTTACCCACACATAAATACCCATATATTTTATGTGTGGGTAGTCAGTCACACATAATTTGGATATGTGTTGGTAATAAAACATGTCAATGTAATCTACTTGCTCACATTTATTATGTGTCACTGAAAACAATTAGTAATATTAAAATATAGAGGGAAATAATCCCTCCAGTTTTAGAAATTGGCGGGATGTTTTTTTGTGTGTGGTGGTGACGTGTATTTTTTTCATTGAAAATTGCCTACACAATAAAAAATATTACAAATGTTTGGGTAATATACACAATTACTTACACATATTCACAAATAAAAAAGGTGCGTGGCTATAAATACAAATTTTCTATTTATTCTTATTTAAACAGCTGGCGTGGCATCTTTTACCACATAAGCATCAATTTTTAGTGTTTTTTTTAGTGCAACATCAATCTTAATCTAACAATATATCCATTTTCTGATCTACAATTTTCTCACGTAACTATCCCCTTATTTCATCTACAGTTTTCTCCTCACGCAAATAAACCTTTTAGGTCATCTCTTCGGCAAACCCTATTTTCTTTCTTGATTCTTTGGATTTGATTTCATAGTTGACTGGTGGGTAATCGATGAATAGTATTTGTGTTTTTCTAATTTTTTTTCCTTCAATTTTAGAACTTTTGTTATTTTTTCTGGAAAACAAATAAATAAACTGAAATTCCTGAAATTCATTTTTAATGTGCTTGGATGTTGAATTCTATAGTTACCCGGCACTTGGTAATTCAGTATACTATTTTTTTCTATTTATCTTGATTTTTTAAAACCATTTTATTGTGTCTTGTTTTCACTCTGTTTTCGTGTTTTTCTTGTTTGGTTGATTATTGGTATTAATTAACTGGGTATATGTGAATTTATCAGTTGTCGTTTTCTATTATGGATTTGAAGTTTGTTTTACAATGATTTGCTGAAGAGTGAATTTTGTATATGGTTTTCGGCTGGTAATATGATTTTTCTGATGAAGAGCCAAAGAGCTTGAGGGTCAAAATCATAAAAAGCTTCCTACTCAATTTTTTATTTTTGTCGGTAGAATATGACTGGTTTCTTTCTAGTGTCTGTTTCGTTTCCTTGAGGGAGTACCTTAGGGATGAATTCGAATTAACTCAGAGATTTGCAAACCTTGATTTCAAATTAAAATTTGTAGAGGTATCGCTTCTTGTGGCCCCTCTATACTTATTCACATTTCTTTAATTATGGTGTAATAACCTGGCTGATGTTTTTTTACTAACCCTTGCAGCACAATATTAGTTTTCTTCAAGAGATTCTCTAGAATAGAAAATCATATTTCCTTGAGTGGTTGATTATAATAGGTGTTGAAATCCTCATATATGTATATGACATTGCTCACAAGTCGTCCTTTACGTCTCTATAGAAACTTTCTCGATCAATCATTTCAATCATTCCAGCAATATGAACTGTGTGCCTCTTCATGATTGTCGATTGATATACTGTATATACGATGATGAATTCTTGCGCTTTATGTGAAAATTCTATCTGATGTAAATTTTGACGTGCAGTTCACCTATACGTTAATCAGACACATTGTATTTAAATTTTATAATTCTTTTGATATCACATAATGGAAGTTGATTTTTTTCGCCTCTAGAGTAATAACAAGGATTATATAATTGTTGCCATCTTTGAAGTTCAATAATCACTTTTTTAAATTTTGGGTTACAATCCAGAATTTTATCATTTTTTATGGTCGAGTTATACAGTGAAAAGTGGTCTCGTAATGGACCGATTGGAATTAATTTTGATGGTTTTGCAGATTGCGTTCCTTAGTTGGGACTTCAGAATCATATTCACTGGAAAAACTTATACCGAAAGAACGTTCTCTACAACATCTGTTATCTGCTTTTGAAGTTTGATGTTCAACTATGCTTGAAATTTTGAGTTGTTCTGATAATTTTTGATATTTGTAACATTCCAAGTATTCAAAATGATTTTTTCAAGGCAATTTACTTGTGTTTGAATCACGTGCTTTTTCCACCTACTCTGAAATATTCGACTTCTTTTTGAATTCTCATAACACCTTACCAACATACTTTTGTATTCTACTTTGTTTTTTCAAAGTATATTGTGTCCTTTATCTTATCATAAACCAAATTAAAAATAAAAGAATATAATTTCAAAAAGAAAGAAATGATTAAAAAAAGCTTCTAACACTTGGCCCAAATGAGCCTTATATATGATGTTAATCTGAGTTAATTCGAATTCCTCCATATTTTGCCTCAATGTTCTCATGCTAATACATCCTTTATTTGTTTTCTTAGGGTGTTGAGGGTACTTTTTTCGAGTTTAAGAATATAGAAGGTCTGCTCTGTTTCCATTAAAGTATTAATTTCTTTTCTAGCCCCACACTCATCTTTAGCTACAAATATTTTCTCAACATAAGTAATATGGAAAAAAGTGAGATTTCTTAGAAAATTATTTCATTTTTTTTAAGAAAATATTTTTTAGTTATTCTAATGCCTGGAAAATCTTTAATAATTCTTGTGAGTATGTTCCATGCACCCTTTATGATCCATCCAAATATGTTTTGTCTACATAATGGGATAATTAAACATGTAGTCAAAGGGAGTCTTTAAGATTTTCATCTTTCTTCTTTATTTATATTTTATTCTTTATTTGTATTTTATTCGTTGTCCAGATTTTATGTTTTTATTGGTCGAGCATCTCTTGGAACATCCAAGAAAAATATAAAATTATATTCATTAACCTCCTGAATATGTTAGCACTTTATTTTCAATCATTAGTTGTTATAGTGCCAATATCATTATATGAGCATGTCTTTAAATATACAAAATATATCCTAAAATTTGTTTATACTTTCACAAAATGATCCTAGAATGCTTATGTGCGAAAATAAGAACAGACAATGAGAACAAATTTGGTTATAGCCTAAGATCAAATATTTGAGTTTGGGTTCTAAATTGTATATTATTAATTAAAATAGCCTTTAACTAGTTTATTCAGAAATCAATTCTATAATTTTAATCTAATTTTTAAGTTAACTAGCATTTTGATGTTATGATTTTATATTTCTCTTCTCTTAGTTAATACATTAGAACATGGAACATCAATGGGTAAAGAATTTGAATCGGGTATCTCCTAAGTATGTGTCGAGAATACAAGAGTTCATAAATGTAGCGAAACGTTGTTTGAATTCTAAGGGGATAACTTTATGCTCTTGCTTCAATTGTCTCAATACGAGGTTGCAAAGTATAGATGTAATCAGGGCTCATTTAATTACAGTTGGAATAGATAACTCATACCCAAGATGGGTGTACCATGGTGAGGAAGAACTTGATGAAGAAGGTGTAGAATGAGGATTTTGCTAATGAGGAATCTGATGGCTTGAGAGAAGGATTGCATGGTGCAATTGGGGGTCCCTTTTTCAATACTGGGCCTACAAGTGATTTTGTTGGAAATCAACAACCCACTAATGAAGAGGTCCATCATGAAAAACTATATGAATTTGTGCATAATCCTTTGTATAGCGGATGTAAGAGCTCTGCCTTGACTTTTGTTGTGAAGCTAATGAATATAAAAGTTATAAATAAGTGGAGTGATAATTCATTTGAGATGTTGCTAAAGTTGCTCCAATAGGTGCTACCAGAGGGTAACTTGTACAGAGAGCTATGATAACACTAGAAAACTATTGTGCGAAGTGGGTTTAGGTTATGATCTTATTGATGTTTGTCAGTACGATTGTGTTATCTTTTATGGTGAACATAATGATGCTACTACATGTCCTATTTGTAAAATTAGTCGCTATGTTCATAACAAGATTCCACATAAAAGGTTGCGTTACTTCCCTATTACACCTCGTCTAAAAAGATTTTATGCTTCACGACATACAACTAAAAACATGTGTTGGCATAAAGAAGTTCGTAAAGATGAGGCTGGAGTGTTGCGTCACCCTGCTGATGGAAAGGGTTGGAAACACTTTGATGAGTTGTACCCTGACTTTGCTAACGATCCAAGGAATGTACGAATGGGGTTAGCTTCATATGGATTCAACCCGATTAGCAATATGTCAACAACACACAGTATATGGCCGGTGATTTTGATGCCTTATAACATGCCACCTTGGTGTACAATGCATAAGAGCAACTATCTACTCACATTGTTGATTCTGGGCCAAAGTCCCCTGGCAAAGACACTGATGTTTTTCTAAGGCCGCTTGTGGATGAACTTAAAACATTATGGTGTAATGGAGTTTTGACTTATGAAGAATATTATAAATCACTCTTCACTCTTCATGCGGCAATTATATGGACAATCAATGACTTCCCTGCTTACGCTTACTTGTCTGGGTGGAGTACTATGGGAAAGTTGGCATGTCCTATATGCCCTGAGGACACCCGTTCTAAACGAATTATAGAAAAAACAATGTTATATAGGATATCGATGTTTCCTAAGTAAGACACACTCGTGGAGAAGGAGCTTGGAATATGATGGAAAATCAGAAAGAAGGGGACCACCTCGTCAATTTTGTGGTGATGATATTTTGTCACAATTAGAGGATATACCTAGATGCACTCTTGGTGAAGCACCTAATAATGATGATAGAAAGCGTAAACATAGTGTTGATGAGTTAAATTGATCAAAAAAAGTATTTTATTTGAACTTCCATACTGGTCGAAGCTATTGATACGTCATAATCTTGTTGTCATGCATATAGAAAAAAAATGTTTGTGATAATATTGTTGGGATATTGTTAAATGATCCTGTGAAATCAAAGGATACAATGAAAGCTTGTCTAGATTTACAAGATCTTAATATTCGAAAGAATTATGGTTAAGGGAACGTAATGATAAATTAGAAAAATCTCATGCTAATTACACATTGAGTAAGACGGTTTGCGTGAAGTTTTGTGAATTTATTAAGTCATTTCCCTTACCAGATGGGTATGCATCCAACATTAGTCAATGTGTAATAGACTCGAATACACTTGTAGGGATGAAAACATACGATTGTCATGTATTGCTCCAAAAAATTTACCAGTGGCCATTCTCCCTTTCTTAGATAAGAAAATATGTGCCACATTGATTGAGTTTGGACAATTCTTTCAGAAGTTATGTGCCATATCTTATTATGCAAACTTGAAAAGATATCTCCAATTGGCATTTTTTACTGCCATGGTCCACTTATGTGTGCATTTGATAGAACAAGCATTGTTAGGAGGACCGGTAAATCAGATGGATGTTTGGCATTGAACTCCGAATGGGTACATACGAAGGATATTTTCGTAATTTTGTACATCCCGATGGCTCTATTACTGAAGCATATATTGTTGATGAAGCTGTTACATTTTTATCTCGTTATTTACATGATACTGAAATGAGATTCACACGTGTTGAACGTAATTGGGATACACCTACCACAAAATATAAGATGGAGTTATTCAACAATAAGGTTCGTACATTGGGGGCCCCAAATTTGAAAAGACACGAGTTTATGCTAGCGTGGTGCAATGATATTCTCTTAATAACTGCGGAGATGAACTTGATGATTATATAAAGTGAGTTGCACAGATTTCAATAAGATTCTACAATTTATTTATTAACATTCAAAATTAAGTACTGACTTATGTTTTATTGTAGTGACTATAAGTATATTTTGCACTCGAGGAATGTTCGAGAGCAAAATCTTGATACGATACAAAAACATGAATTTCCTTTTTGGTTCAAGGACAAGGTAAATATACATGACATGTATTTATAATAAAGAGTTTAGAATTATTGTATCTAATAGGCTAATGTTTTACAAGTGGCTTTCCTAAGATTTAATGGTGATCCCAAAGCAACCGATGATTTGTATTCATTTTCCCAAATGGCAGATGATCGTTACACGGTTTGGGATAGTTGCATTGTCAATGGCGTTAAATTTTGCTGCAAGGAACGAGATGATAAGTTTAAGACACAATGTAGTGGAGTTTGTACATGGGGTGATGATGAGAATGGTGATGTCATTTACTATGGTGTTTTACTTGAGATTTTTGAATTAGATTTTATCTATCATAGAAAGGTATTAATGTTTCGTTGCAAGTGGTATAATACATATCGGAAAGGAAAAAGAATGTTGGTTAATAATAACTCAACTTCAATTGATATTTCATCTGAATGGTATGAGGAAGAACCATTTATTTTGGCTACACAAGCTCAACAAGTCTTTTATTTGAATGATTGTACTAGAGGAAAAAATTGGATGGTTATACAAAAAGTAAATCATCGCAATATGTATGATGTAGTTGGGGTTGATGAAGAAGAGGGTGCAAGTGATGATGTATTTAAAGAAGAAGATTCTAGTGAGTTGCCATCTTTTCATCCAATGGAAGATGTTGTAGACACATCTTCTTTGGTTCGAGAAGATGTGGCTCCAATAACTTTGTCTCATGAGGTGTGCTTAAACTAGGCACTGAAGAGTCCTTTCTTCATGATCACAAAGATAACATATATGATCTTGAGGACTATGATGACGATGGTAGACTTTTTATTAATGAGGAAGTTAATTTAGAATCCGAGACTGACAATAACTCTAATGACTTGGATTTTGACGATGATGATATCGCATGATTGTCTTGTTTGACTAGGTTATTTTCCATGAATAATTTTTAAAATAAATTTCTTATTTTTAAAATTGATTATAACATAATATTTATTTATCATGCAGTTAATTCATGGCTATTACAACAGGAGGCGAAGGGCGTATGGGACGTGGTGGGCGATGCGCAGAGCCTATTGCTCCCTCTAGTACATTACATGAACTTATAATTTCTTTTTAATATAAAATAATTATTCTTGGTTTTTATTACTAGGGTTAATTATTTTAAACTCCCTAAACTATGCGAATTTTTACATTTTGCCACTTAACTTTTTTGTGAATCAATTCATTTTTAGATCCACGTTCTTTAACAAGACCACAAGTTGGTAAGTATATCAAATCGTATAAATTATAATTTGGTCTTTTTCACCTTTTGTAATTTATAAATATTTTCTCTAATTGTTTGTTGTCTAATAACTTGTTTATGCTTCCTTCATAGGCTCATCTTCTGTAATAGAAAAAGATGGTTAGTAAAACATTCAAAACTTGTTTATACAGAATCATTTTTCAATATTTATAATAAATTTTAATTAATGGTTGTGTAACTTGTGTCTATTTTATCACAAGATTCATCTCCTTTGGTGGACCCACAATCTGGTTAGTAAAAAATTACCTAGTCCCATAAGCAAAAAATGTATTTCACATATACTTGTTTGTTATATAATATCTTCATATTTTATCTGTAGTGTCTTCTCCAACAACACACAATCCATTAGCTTCTAGTGGATCAGATGGTCCTAATGTGACATCAACGGAAGGTTTAAAAAAATGTGGGATTACTTGTGCTCAAGGCGCTCGAAAGGCCATGAGAAATGCAAAGACAAGATTGACTGTAAAGTTTGATTTTTCCTTGATGCAAGCAATATGTAGTAATGCGGAGTGTTTTAATAATGAAATTGGTTACATCGTACGTCAATATTGTAGCTTATGCTATAAGGAGTGGAGGTACATACCAATGCACGTGAGGGCACCACTTCGCCACAAACTTCTTGTAAGGATACTTTTCTACTATGAATAAGATGAATAATTATAATATGAAACAACTCATTGATATTATTTTCTTGGTATTTGAAGATGCTTTTTGATATTGATTTTGAGGATCAGAATGTTCAAAAAGTTATTAATGCACAAATGCGCAAAGCTTGGAAGGGCTACAAATTTAGGTTGCATACGTACTTCAAACAGATTGGCGGAGAAGAAAATATTATTATGGCAAATAATAACTATCATAAGGATATCAACCAAGTGGATTGGAATTATCTTTGTGACCATTAGATTGACCGCAAATATTTGGTAATGCATATTTAGGTTCATAATTATTATAAATGTGTTATACTAATATTCATTTTATTTGTTTCTTATATTTTTTCTGAAGGATAAAGCACAAAAGAATGTTGATGCTCGTGGACAAAGAAAATCTAAAACTAGAAATGGCTCAAAGACAACATCACGTCACCACGTGGAGGGTTGAGCTGATTTGGATTCTCCTAGTGACCATATCGAGACCTGGCGTCTCCTGGTTTGGCATCTTACAAAAGGTTGGGATCCTCTAGAACTAGAAGCTAAATATGTAAGTATATTATTTTTAGAAAATAATTTATCATCTAGTTTGATTTTTTGTCTGTTGTTATTAGCTTGGTTGTTTGACTTAGTTTTCGGTGTAATTCATGTCATTTGCATAGCTAATTTTTCTAGATGATACTTGCTTCTTTTTGTAATTATCCATATTTTAGATTACAGAAAAGATTATAGGCTAATTGACATTTTGCACCTTCAATTACATTAAGTTTGCACTTTTCATCCTAAAATCACAAAAGTAGCACATTGCACCCTCCAAATACAGACCCTTGGCACTTTGCACCCCAACAAAATTCAAGCATGAATTACATTCAGAAAATCATTCCGGTAGAAACTAGCTAGAGGGTAAATTGGTCATTTGAGAGGCTCATTTTTCCTACAGATGAGTTGATTTTTGTCCCTGCATCTTTCTCCATCATTTTTCTCTTTTTCATTTTGTTTTACAATTTCATTGTTTTTTGATGAAATTGAAAAGGTGTGGCTGATTTTTTTTCTTTTTTTTATGGGGTGTGCATTTGAGAATGCATATGGAATTAAAGAAGAGGTTAAGAGAAGACAATCAAATATTTAGAGTTTCTTAGCACAATTTGGCTTTTCATTAGCAAATGGCATCAAATCTGTTGCTTTTCAGTTGAAGTTAGCAATAATATGACAAAAAATATCCTCTGTTTTTCTTCATCCTATATTAGTAAAAAGTTTTTCATCACCTCGTGAGCTGCAAAAGTTTCTTCCAGGCATAACAAATGAGAGGATGATTATTTGCAATCCGCGGGCAACTTAGGATACCTTAATATAACAAAGTTTGCCCTCCAATGTGAAATGCTATAAACAATTTAGAAATTTCTTTCATGATCTGTATAAAGTTTACCTTATTTGCTCAAGTTTGATGTCATACCTTATATAATAATCAAGTGCTATAAAATCTTTCTTTTGAAGCTAAATGATGTAGATACTATATATATTGTTGTGGATTACTAGCAAAAAGGATAACTGGTTTACATGAAAAGGGGAAAAAATGAGAGAAACAAACAACAATATGCCAAGTGATGGACTTGCCCACTAAGATCCGACTGAAACGATTTTCTGATTTGTAGCTTTTGCTGGAACTTTAATGGGGTTGCAAAGTTCCAAGAATTTTGTAATTGGAGGGTGCAATATACCATTTTTGTGATTTTAGGTGGAAAGTGCAAACTCACTGTAATTTGAGAGTGCAAAGTGCAAATTATTGTTTGTTTGCCATATTGCTAGTTCTTTTTAGAATTCTTAAAACAATAAAATACTAAAGTTTTTGATATCTCGATATATGTTGTCCAACCTAGAACCACTATTCTAAAAGACCCCGCCTAGCCCCGATTAGTCCCCGCCTAGGCGCTAGGCCCTCCTTGTCTGCCTTGGTTATTTTACCAAATAGGCCCCGCCTAACTCCGCCCAAGTCCCGCCTAACCCCGCATAGGCTCCGCCTAGGCGCTAGACCCCAGTCTACCGCCCAAGTAGCGCCTAGCGCTTTTTAGAACACTGCCTAGAACAATACGTGAACATCTTATTCTTCACGATCACATTATTAATGTGGTTGAGATTTGACAATTGACTTTTTTTTTGAATTAATGTCTAATGGATAAATGAATGCAATCTTGCAGTCTCCTTTTTGTTGTCTCATTTGGATTTGTGCATATGGTTGACATCAAAATTTTCTTTCTATTGTGATTATGTTTCTCAAGTGATATATTTTTTTAACAGGAGGAGATGATGCAATTGAAAAGAGATCATCCTCAAATGGTTGATAAAGAAATTCTAGAGAAGGTTCTTGGACGAGAGTCAGTTTGCTTGTTTGGTTGGGGGCGGTCCCCAAGTCTAGGGCCAGATACACCGGTAATGAATAAGGTCGTCCTACATATACTCAGTTACTTAATGAATTAAATCAATACAAGTCTTGTGTTGAAGAGCTTGAAGGAGGTTACCAGATGTTATGTGAAACTTTGATTGAAAAAAATTGTCATTTCTTCTTCACATTTACCACATGTGCCGTCAGACCACTCTTCAAGGCCATCCCACCATGGCACAACTTTTGTTGATGATTCTGCTGATTATGCCGGTCAATTTGATGATATTGTTTATGTTTATAGTGTTGTTAGTTCTTTTATGACTTGTGTTTCGTTCTTGTCTACTTCTCATATATATTTTGGTGCGATTTTTACGAGTGATTTTTCAGCTTATGTTATGAAAATTGTTAGGATGATCATAATTTTTGCAGGGGTAAATACCGAGAACCTCCCGAACTATGATGAGTTTTACACTATGCATCCCAAACTTTAAATTGGTACACTTTACCTCCTCAACCTTTTAAAATTTTGCACTTTTCCTAAAATTCCAGATTTACCCCTTTAAACATATATGTTGATTCCAGACTCCTATCTAAACTTTGAAATCGTTGCAGATTACCTCCCACGTTATAAAATTTATTGTATCTTCTATCTTTACTCCAACTGGGTTTTGCGATCCTTAAAACTGGTATCCGAGCCTAGGTTTATTAAGAACTTTTAGTTATATTTATTATATTTATGTAATTAACAATTGGTGAGGAGAATTTCTCCGAGAATATGGATTTGGACAATTGTCCAAGATGTTTACCATACAGAACATATCGTCAAATTTTGACGATGTATGCACAAGAACACCAGGATAAGATAGCATATTGGAACAACCAATATGTTGAAAAAGAACGTGCAAGAGCTGATAGGGAAACCTTGAGACACTGCAAAAGACAAGCATCATAATATTTGAGTTTCCTTGCGGTAAATCAGATATTATATGTTGATCTGATGAATCATCAGGAAGAAGTCCATGAGAATGCTCATCAAAATCATGATTCCTGATGGAGTACCAGCATGGAACGAGATACTTCCAGACACATCTAAGATCTCAAAAGATATTAGGGAAGTCCAGAAGACGGTGCAGAATTATGGCAACCACCATATTCATTTACCTACACAAGTTCATCAGATCCAAAACCAGATGGAGACGATGGTGAAATATTAGAAGGAAAGTCTTGAAATCCTTCATGATATTCAGAAATGAGTAAAGAGCTTGGAGGACAGACCGAGTTCTTCAGGAGGAAAGAAGCGTATCGATTTCGGGACAGTACCCTATTTACACCAAAAGGGGAAACCAACCGAAGTGGTACGAAAAATGATGGATGATGAAAAGCTCATTGCTATCATCAAAGGAAAATCCATCATAAATTTAAAAGATGGATATGAAAAAAATAAATCTTAAAGATCTACATGACCTGGTTGAATCCTTTGCGGAATTAGGTATTGTAGATTTAAAGATGAATGCAGGAGATGGATCAACTTTGGTTACCTATGACCCACAAGGTAGACCAATTCCACCACCGCCACCAGTAAATCCCAACGTCACAGAAAGTGTGGGTTCAAATCATGGAATCCAGGATGAGAGAATGCATCACGTTGGAGATTTCACCACAAGAAGTGAACCACTTTCAGGAATAGGAGCTCAACCACCTCTTACAGGAACTTGACTACCTTCTAGAAGGCCAAATATTTATCAGACGCCGTATGGAAGATCGCATCTCAATCCGATACATCCATATGAATTGATGCTAAATATGGATATCCCAGATCTCAAAAATCGAGAAGTCCTTATTAATGAATGGGCATCAGCTATGAGGATCACAACAGGTACCCTCGATCTTACGAAAGAAGGATTCATTTTACTTCCAAAAATGAGTCTTGAAGGATCTATAAGAATTGCATGGGATATGACCGAAGCAAATATGAAAAACGCGGTCACAGCTGGAGAATCATTAAAAGGAATTGTCGATGAAATGGCAAAATTATTTAAAATCTATTTTATCGGCACAGGCTACTTTGAGGGATTAGAAGAAGAAAAAAGAAAAAGATATAAACAAGCCCTCTACAGCCTCGAGTTACATGATATTTGTCATATTGACGAATATATCAAGTTGTTCACCGAGTACCGGTGGAAATCCAAGATTGGAGACAAAGAAGCTTCGCAACTATTCTTTGCAAAGATTCTGAGTCCCTGGAGAGAAATGCTTATCAGGGAATACAAGGATGCAGCTGATTTGGATACAGTGGCTAGAAGAATGTCTTTCCTAAAAGCCAAGCTATCTGAATGGTGCTATCAGGCAGCACTATACCGGAATTATAAGAGATTACGAGGAATTAACAAAGCAGTTCATCTATGTTGCGTAGACGATGATATCCCAATAGTTGTGGGAAGTCAACCATGGCGACATAAGAAGAAGAAGGAGAGAAGCCATCCATACCGATGGGGAAGTAGCAGCAAAAAAAGTAGGTCTTCATGGAGACCTAGAAGGTTTTGGTCAAAACAAAAGGCCCGCAGTTACAAATCAGGGCAAAGACCAACACCAAGCAGGAGTAGAGCCTCTTCATCAAGGTTTTAACCAGGGAAGCACCAGCAGAACTTTGGGACGAAGAACTTTCAGGCGAGCTCACACCAGAGCTAATGAAAATTTTAAATACTGTAATTGCTGGACATGCGGAGCGAGAGGGCATATCTCAACGGATTGCCTAGATAATAAAAAACGAGGAGTCAGATAGTTCAAAGCTACACCAGAATTCGAAGAAGCTTTCTATTATCAAGATTTGATCCAGGTGTATCAATTTGAGGATTTACCCTCAGATGAAAGCATATACATAGAAGAGATTTATTCTGACTATGGAACTGAATCCAGTTCAGAATCAGAGTAAAGAGGAATTTCTTCAACAGACGGTCAGGGATGATATGTCAAGATTCCTCTCTCACACTACGGTTTCTCATAAGACTCTTATGAGAATTATGAAGGAAGATCCAAAGCTTTAGATTTATGACGGATTTACAATTGGAGTTATGGAAAAGTGTTGGGAAATATATTTTATAGATCTTGATGAATGCTATGTAAAACTTGAACTAGAAAGTTGGCACCCTATTTTCCTTGTAATTTTCATTGTAATAGATAGGGCTGGAAAAGCTGAGTCAAGTCAGCTACGCCTAGAAATACAAGAAGTCAATTGAAGACTGAAGTGTAGACTCCGCTGTGGAACAACTGAGTATGGCCAAGACAGAAGATCAAGAACTCGACTGAAGATGTATCAGCTGATGAACAGTTGTGTGAAGAGTCAGTCAAGTCAACTCAAGAAGCCAAGTATCAAGTTGAAAGTGACAGATGAGTCTTCCAATGATTGGAAGCGACTCAAGGCACTGGGAAAAAGGCAAAGCTGACGAAGAGGAGTTAATCAAAATGAATCCGTTGCACAGAAGTCAAGAACATTACTTAAATTAGTAATACATCCATGCTGCCAGGTCTTAAAGTGCTCATCCCAGAAGCGTGCAAAAGGAATAAACCAATGGGAAGCACTGCACCACATGTCAGAACCTGAAAAGTGACAAATTCATTTAATACGAGGAAGGGTCTACATCTCAAGATTGAGGACCAAAAAAACACAAGCCAACGAACACAAATGACTTTTGAAATCAGCCTATCTCTTCAACGGGCAGATTTTCAAAAGTTCACTATAAAAGGCTGAGGAAATTCATTGAGAAAAGGTTACCTTGCACACCTAAGAAATCAAGCATTATTCAAGCTATTAACCTGCAAATACTCTCAAGAATATTCAAGAAAATCCTCAAGCCTGAAACTCGAAGGAAATCGTTCCAACACAAACTGTGATGGAAAGAGAACTTCAAATCTGTTGAAGAGGAAACTTTGAAGAATCAAAAGGGTCTACTTTCCAAGGAGGATTGTAGAAAGGTTCAAGGTCGAACCAGTATCAAGTTATTGGAGGACTTCGTGATCAAATTCAAGAGCTTGAAAAAATGAGCTGAAGTAGCAAGGCATCTGCCCTGTGAAGAAGCTGAGTCGGAAGAGAAGCCAGCTGTGTGACCAAGTCTGTCTCTAGACTATTGACCACTTTGTAAACAGATCTTTTACATGGTGGATTCCTCCAGGAGTTGGAGAAGATGGGATTAGAAGAATTACCCCATCTTCGAACCTCTATGAAAATCATCTGTGTCATTTATTTTTCAGCACATTTACATTTCTGCATACTTACATTATATCTCCTGATAAAATTATTTGCTATCCAACTGATTAATAACCAAGTGCTAAATCAAGTATTAAAACAAGTTTAAAACAATTCAAAGGGTGTTAAGTCTTCCGCTGATAAAACCAACCCAACTAAGTTAAGGTCAGGTTAAATAGCTGAGTTATTCTATCAACAGCTCTATCGAGTCTGTTGAGTGGATAACTCTGCTGAATAACCAACTTAGCTGTCCATCAAGACGAAGCTGTTTGAGTTAACTCTGTAATATTTTAAAAGGACTAAAATAAAAAAGTCGGTAAGGTTTATTCAACCCCACTTCTAAACCTTACTCACACCCATTGGGACCTACAAGTGGTATCACAGCGGTTGGTTCATTGAGCCTTCCGCACTGGTTACTGAACTAGATCTCTATCTTTTCAAAAAGGTTTCAAACACTTGTATTTTCAAAATCTTTCATTTTTAGCAAAGTTATTATCATGGAAGCAAATTTGACACGCATTCCTATGTTCACTGTTGAAGAATTCGATGACTGGAAAATTCATATGCAGGCTCATCCATCTGCTCTACATGATGACATGTGGTTCTTAATAGAGGATGGGCCACTGCAAATACTAAAAGTGAACACGACTGTAAGAAGAGCAGCTGCAGCTGAAGGAGAAGAAGCTGCTGCTGAGGCTAGACCAGCCATGGTTGAAAAACCAAGGACTGAGTGGACAAACGAGGACAGAAAAAGATACAACTTGGACAATGTGGCCAAGGACATACTTTACAAGACTTTGGACAAAGCAATGTTCAACAAAGTCAAATCTTGCCAAACAGCAAAAGAAATTTGGGATAAACTGACTTTAATTTGTGAAGGATCAGAGCAAATTAAAGAAAATAAATTGTCTATTACTGTTCAGAAATTTGAAAACTTTAAAATGCTTGCAGGTGAAACCATGGATCAGCTAGATGCTAGATTCACTAAGATTACAAATGAGCTTTCAGCTCTTGGGAAAGAATACACATAAAAGGAAATGTGTATGAAGATCTTAAGGAGCCTCCCAGCTGAATGGGAAATGAAGACTATGGCTCTGAGACATTCAATGGACCTCTCAAGAACCTCCAACCATGAGCTATTTTCAGACCTCAAAGCCTATGAGTTTGAGCTGAGAAGAAAAGATCAAGATGAGACAGTTGTATCCAAGACAACTGCACTGATAGTCAAGGATGGAAAGAGAGTTGAACCAAAGGAAGTCAGAGACTAGGAGGAAATTGCCCTAATGGTTAAAAGATTCAACAAGTTCTTCAATAAGAACTATAAAAGAAACAAGGGTGAAACCTCCAGGAAACATTCAGCTCCCTCTAAGTCAAGGTAAGATACGCCACCCAAGAGAGCTGAGCATCAAATGGTTGAATATCAGAGTGTTGATAACCCAAGGACAGAAAGAGCTGACCAAAGACTTGAGAACCTGTGTTGGAATTGCAGACAACCAGGACATTTTGCGATTAGTATTCCATCCACGATAAATAAATCTGAGGAATGAAGAAGAAAGAAAAGTCTTCAGAGAAAGAAGACAAGAAAAGAAGAAAGCCATGTTGGCTGCTGAGACAACTAAGTCTAAAGAAGCAGCAGACTCAGAGAGTAGTGAAGCTGACTACTCAAGTGATTCTGAAGAAGAAGCCATTATCTGTCTTATGGCGAAAGAACAAGATCAACAGACCAAGAAGATAAGGTACACTCTAACTCATCTCATTCAGATTCAGGTGATAATGATTGTGATACACACACTTCATCACCCACTGATCTTTATGATTCATTAGGCAAAATGATGAAAGACTTTGAGCATATAAAATCCTCACACACACTTCTAAATGAGGAAAATAGCCAGCTCAAAAGCCAAAACTCATAGCTAACTAAGGAGCTGAGTACTCTAAGTCACATAGCTGATGAGAACACAGAGCTGAAGGCTGAGAATGCTAAACTATTAGCTGAGATAGCTGCTGTAGAAAAGAGGGAAAATGATCTTAAAAATGTGGAGATAAGACAGGCATCGGATTCAATTCCTTTGTGCACAGTCAAACTCATAGAGTGATTTTGGAAAAAGGATCTTCGAGCAATAAAGCATCTCAAAAAACCAAAACACCAAATGTAGCACCCACATTCATCCCAAAGCACAATCACAAACAAACTGGCCTTGGATATAAAGGGAAAGGAAAACAGCTAGTTGAGTATGTTGAGAGGACAACTGAGAATAAATCTAGCAGAGTTCCTCAACAAACTCCAAATAGAAAGTACTATGTGAAGAACAAACAGAGCTACCAAAAACCCCAGAAGTTTCATCAGAGAAACACATATGATGGGAATGGTAAAAACTACCCAAGCCAAGCCGATTGGAACAATGTAAAATATCAGCAAAGACCAATGGAATACAAGCGTAGATAGCAAAGACCTAAACCTCAGCAAAGGTCATTCCAAAGGGAAAAGAGCTATTATCAGCACACATATGCACCCAAGCACTACACTCAGAAATATCACAACTACCCAATGAAAGAAATTGCTAAAACACACACACACACACACACATGCATACAGACAAAAGAGACAGTTGTATGATCCTAAAGCCCCCAAGCAATTTGCTAATGTGCACTATGATTATGGCACACAGATAGATGGCAACCTCTTAGAGTAAAGTCATTTGGCTATAGGTTGGTTGGATCATTTTACAACACTAACCCCTCAGTATGGGTGCATAAAAACTAATTTTCTTGATTGCAGGTTCAAGGAACAGCTGAGTGCCAAGGAACCTGGTACATGGATAGTGGTTGTTCCAGACACATTACAAGGAACAAGAAAAACCTATCAAGATTCAAGGAGATTAGAGGTGCAAAATATTTGGAGGAAATGAAGCTCCAGGGGAAATCAAAGGCACTGGATCTATCAAGAAGAATGGATTGGAAATCACAGATGTTGCTTATGTTGAAGGCCTCAACTTCAACCTGTTAAGCATCAGCCAACTCTGTGACAAGGGCTACAATGTTGGATTCAATTTGGGAGTGTGCCAGATCAAAGTTGCTGAATCAAATGAAATAGTGCTTCAAGGATCAAGACAGAAGAATAAGTATGTGGTAGATTGGTCTAATGCCACACCAAGCACTTGTCTGTTAGCAAAGAGTACAACTGAATCAAGTTGGCTGTGGCACAAGAAGCTGAGTCATCCGAATTTCAAGACAATCAACAAGCTTGCAAGGAGTCATCTTGTGGAAGTATTGACAGAGTCAGTGTACAAGAAGGAAAGTGTATGTGATGCATGCCAGATGGGAAAGCAAATCAAATCTTCATTCAAGGATAAGCCTAGCCCTTCTTGAACAAGGATATTAGATCTGTTGGATATGGATCTATTTGGTCCAGTTGAACCAACCATCATAAGTGGAAAGAAGTACACCCTAATAGTGGTGGATGATTATTCAAGATATACATGGACAATCTTCATGTGCAAAAAGAAGGAAACTTTGCAGAAGTTACCTCAGCTGATGAAAATAGTTCAAAATGAAAAGAGTCAAACCATTATAAAGATAAGATCTAATAGAGGAACTAACTTTGTCAATGGGATAATAACTCAGTATTGTGTTGAAAATGGTATTGCTCATGAGTTATCAACAGAAAGAACTCTACAACAGAATGGAGTAGCTGAAAGAAGGAACATAACTCTCAAGGAAGCTGGAAGGACTATGTTAGCTGAAGTTGGACTGCCTAAGAGATTTTGGGCTGAAGCCATCAACACTACATGCTACACTCAAAATAGATGCATGATAAACAGGAAATTAACCAAGACTCCCTATGAAAGCCAAACGTTGGGTACTTCAGGATATTTGGATGTAAATGCTTCATCCACAAAAATGGCAAAGACAATTTGAAGGCTTTCGATGCTAAAGTTGATGAAGGTATCTTTTTGGGATACTCATCTGAGAGCAAAACCTATATAGTGCTGAACAAGAGGACTATGGTCACATAAGAGTCTATCCATGTGGTTTTTGATTAACCTAATGTGAGTGGAGAAGACATTCAAGAGTTAGCTGAATCAACCAACTATGCAGAAGAGTCCTTATGTTGAAGCTGAAGTAAGATCAATCAACCTAGACGAAGATGAGATAGCTGAATCTCAAAGACAGCTGGAAAGTCTACAGCAGAATGACGGTGAAAGAGTTGTTCAAGACAACATAGCTGCGAGACGGCTGAATCCAGCTGACTTGCTCCAACCTGATGTGAGATGGCTAAGAGACCATCCACCAGAGTTAATTATTGGAGATGTTAGAGATGGTGTAAGAACTAGATGCAGAGGTCAGCAAGAAGCAATGTTCACTTGTTTTATTTCCCAAATAGAGCCAAAAGATGTGTCTTAAGCATTGGATGACACACATTGGATTCAGGCCTTGCAAGAAGAGCTAAATCAATTTGAAAGAAATAAAGTATGGCAATTGGCCCAGAGACCAACCCATCAAAATGTTATTGGCACAAAATGGGTTTTCAGAAACAAGATGAATGAGAAAGGATCTGTGGTTAGAAACAAAGCAAGATTGGTAGCCAAAGGGTATTGCCAAGAAGAGGGAATAGATTTTGGTGAAACATTTGCTCCTGTTGCAAGATTAGAAGCAATAAGGATGTTTCTTGCCTATGCTGCACATAAGAAATTCACTATATATCAAATGGATATGACGAGTGCATTTCTAAATGGACTGCTAGAGAAATAATTCTACATTGAACAACCTCCAGGTTTTGAGCAGAAGACTATTGGAGATAAGGTATACAAGCTCAAGAAAGCATTATATGGATTGAAACAAGAACAAAGAGCATGGTATGATACATTGTCGCAATTTCTAACTGACAATGGATTCACCAAAGGCAAGGTGGACATAACACTCTTCAGAATTCAAGATGGAAAGAGTATACTGCTTGTTCAAATATATGTGGATGACATCAATTTGGATCCACAAATAAAGAGTTGTGTGATAGGTTCTCAAACCTCATGCAAGGCAAATTTGAGATGAGCATGATGGGAGAGCTGACCTTCTTCCTAGGACTTCAAGTTAAGCAATTGAGAGATGGAACCTTCATAAGTCAAACAAATTACACCAGAGATTTAATGAATAAATTTGGTATGGAAGAGAAGTCTTCTGTGAAAATACCAATGAACACATCAGTCAAGATGGACATGGATGCAGATGGCAAGGTCAGATCAAACAAACATATAGAGCACTCATTGGATCATTGCTCTATTTAACAAATGAAAGCAGGCGGACATCACCATTGCGGTAGAGTGCATGTGCAAGATTTCAATCAAAGACCAAAAGAGAGCCACATGATCATTAAAATGCCTAATTAGAAATCCTAAGATATTTGAAAGGATGCCAGGAGTTGGCTTATGGTATCCAAAGGAAGGTGGATTCAAGCTTATTGGTTATTCGGACTCACTATCTTTGGATGTAGAGTTGACAAAAAGTACTTGTACATGTCAAATACTTGGAAAGATTTGTTTCATGGTTTAGCAAGAAACAAAACTCAATAGCCACATCCACAAACCGGGCTGACGAGAATACATAGTTGCGGGCAAACAGTGCCCAAGTCTTATGGATGAGACAACAAACAGAGATTATGAGATTGAAGAAAAAGAAATTCCAATTATGTGTGATAACACAAGTGCTATTGCAATCACTCAGAATCCTGTGTTGCATTCAAGAACGAAGTACATTGATGTCAGGTATCATTTTATAAGAGATCATGTTGAAAAGAAAGACATCACATTGGAATATATCTCAACTGATAAGCAGTTAGCTGACATATTCACTAAGCCTCTATGTGAATCAAGATTTGAAGAGCTTAAGCATGAGCTAGGGTTAATTGAGCTGAGTTAACACTCAGAAGACTCAATCAGCAGAGATGGAAGATGAGAAGATAAAAATTGAACAAGTTTCACGAATCAACCAAGTGAAACAACTATGTCAAAAAGTCAGCTGTATCGAGTTAGCTGACAGCTAAGTCACTTAATGAAAGGAGAGAAACAGAGTCAAGTCATATTTGATATAAGTTGAGTCATTTATGAGCTAAGTGATAAAAACGCAGTCGTTTTTAATGAGCGGGAAAGTTTTTAAGGATGACGTCAGCGTAATAATGATGGGTACAGTAAAAAGCTGTACAGTAAACATATGATTGGATATAAATGTTGTCGCATTAAAGGCGAGGAATTAAATGCGGTTTGACGTGCTAAATCTGAACCGTTGATCTCGATCAAAATTTCAAAAACCAAAGACATGTCCTTTCATAACCCTTATATATACATTTTCCAGCTTTCTCTCTCTCTCTCTCTCTCATATGGAAACTGTTCATCTTCAAGCAAAAAGAAAGCAAGTCATTTCTCTCTCGCAAACCCTAAGTGTCCTCAAGCAAGTTCGTCAAGTTTTAATCGGTGAAAATCTCTGAAAATGGCACTGAAGTTTGATTTCGTTAAACTCTATAAGCAAATCCACTCAGGATCTTCAGTGGATTTTGAAGGTATGGTGAAGCAGGGTTCTGATGAAACCCTTATCAAGAAAATCACTGAAATGCTAGAAAAGTCAGGTCTCAAGGCTTTTCTGACTTCGGAATACTCGCATACCTATCTCGAGGAGGTAACGCAGTTCTGTGTCAACGCGGAGGTGCAGGACGAAGGGATCAAGTCTTCTGTCCACCGCAAGGACATAATGATAAATGCTAAGGACCTTGTGGAGCACTGCTTGTTGCCATCTGAAGGAATGAAGGAGGTTAATGAAACTGATGTTGATTTGGCTGCTGCGTGGAAAGAGGTAGCCAAACCGGAGTGTGCTGCTAAGGTGGTCTACACAACTGATAAGAAGCTGCTGAAGGACGACTATCATAAGTTGATGGATGTCGTCTCAAAGTGTGTAGACATGAAGTTTGGAAGCTTTAATCAGTTGTCCAAGACAAAGCTGATCGTCATGGCTGCGATCATGCAGGGCAAGAAAGTAAACTGGGCTGAGTTCGTGTACAGCAGACTCTGTCTGAATGTAATGAATAAGACGTTCAAGGATGATGGATCCTTTGGAGGACCTCTTGGATATGGCCTCGTGATTGGCCACTTGATGGAAGTGAAGGGTATTCCCCTTCGACATGGAAAACCCTTCCATGTCAACAAGAAGATGTTTAGGGCTAACCACTCTGGAGCCCAGAAGAGAGCCACACGAAAAGGGGAATCAGCTTAACCTAAGGACACAACTTCTACCCCTCCACCGAAAAATAAAGCTGCCCATGCAACTGCGAAGAAGAAAGCTGCCCCTGCAGCTAAGAAAAAGGATGCACCTGCCCCTGCAGCCGAGTCGCCTACCCGTGCAGCCGAGGGAGAGGAGGAACACCATACTCCTTCTCCCGCTATCAAAAAGAAGAAGCGCTCTGCCAAGCCAAGGAATGCAGCTGTGAAAGCCATCACCTTCCAGGAACAAGAGAATGTAGAAGAAGAGGTTCCCTTGCTACCCAAGAGAAGAAGACTGGTTAGGCAGTCTGAATTGGAGAAGACAGATGAATCTACCACTCAGCTGGAGAAAACATCTGAGACTGCTGAAACTCAGGAAGTGCAATCTCCTAAAGTAATTGATGAATCTGACAAGACTGCTGAAGGTCATCAGCAGAGTCCCGATGAAGACTTCGATTAGGCGTCGACAATGAGGGTAGCAAAGCAAAAAGAGACAATCAACATCCCGTTGAAAAGGTTGTCTCTCCGTCACTCGATCTTTTTGAAGGAGAGGAGCAGCAGAGTATCTTGCCTTCAATCCCAGAAAAGGAAGGACAAGAAGAAGGTGATGACGATGATGTAATCATGTACTCTACCGTATATCCAGACATTCAGCGCCGTCTTAGAGAATGGAGAACATGGAAGCTAGATCACTCAAGGGCGCAGTTTGCTCGCCCTGAGTACATTGAGGAAGAAGAGGAATTGCTACGATTTCTCGAAGTCAATATTGTGCTTCAGGCCCTGGATGAAGATAACTACATGAATATTCTCCGCATCTTCAAGGAGAAGGAAAAAGCCAAAACAGTCGAGAAAGCACAAGCTCTTGAGAAAGCAAAGATGTGCACGTTCACTGGTACTCACGAGCATACTCATGAAAATCTAGTTGAGTACATAGAAAATGACGAGGATATGGATCCCATTGCTGCAGTAGAGAAGTCAAACATGCAGTAGGCGATGAGAGAATCCAGGCAGTTGCATGAGCAACAATTATTTGAAGGACCAAGAGAGTCGTCTCAATCTCTCCTGCAAATCAACCCTTTGGGAGTGGTGTAGCAGATTGCCTCAGACATCGCTGCAGCCACGTCCCTCGTGCAATCGGAGGATGGGTCCAAGGGAATTGGCAATGAAACTGGGACTTTGGGCACCCAAGTTGAGCCAACCCCTGAAGAAGGTGTTTTACCACCTGCCCCAATGGCTGAACATTCAAAAGAAAAAGCCGCGAGTCAGAAGCAGAGTGACCCCATCATCAGTCACTCTCAGCTGATGTGCCAGGTGAGAGGGAAACTCTTTCCACTACAGCAGGGTCGGATGATGCTGCAGAAGACTCCAACTTGAAGGAATGAGGCGAAGTGGAAACTGAGACAGAACCACATCAGATTGATTTTGAGGAAGCTCAGACAGTTGAGTCTGTCCCAGCTGAAATGTCAGCTGCTTTGAAGGCTGATGACACTGTTCTTACAGTCGAGGCACAAGATGGAAATGCCCCGGGAGTTAACACTCTGGGCGATGAAAGTGCAATCCTAGGGTTTGAGACTCCTATGGATGCCATGGTCCAAGACCCTAAGACAACTGTGACTGTCGAAGGGAACGTTGAAGGACTCGCAACAGTTGAGACTGCTAGAGGTAGTGAAGGCCCAAGGGAGGTTGAGACTTCCCTGGGTAAAGCTCAAGAAACTCAGAACATTCCTCTCATTCAAAGAGCTGAAGTTGAGAAGGAAACAAACGCACTCCATGACTCCCAGGAGAATCTCGACATATCATTCTTGGGGTATGATGATGAAGCTGAGTCCACCCCCGTTGCAGATCAAAGAGACCCAGCTGAGGATGTTCTCAAAGCCACGAGTCAGCCAAGTGATAAAGCTGCTTGCCAAAAATTCAATTTCGATGATGAGCCAAGCCCCCAAGTCTCATCATCATCCGATGATGCTGATGATGCAACAGAGGAACAAGTAATTCACTTAGAAAAATCCACTGAGACCGAAGATGCTGTTGAGACAGATAAGGCTCACTCAGCTGGGCAAAATCTCTCAATCGCCCCGGGTGAGACATACGATCATCAACTTTGATTCCACGATTCTGCAGATAACGACTACACCAGCTCATCACACAGCTCCCACAGTTGTGACCATCTTGCGATGGCTATCGCAGCTGAGGCACGAAAAGCTGAATCATCACAGGCACAACCCTCACAAACAATCCCATATGTGAGTGATGATGCCTTTCCAAAGGTATTCCATTTCACGCCGATCCTACCAGATTTGGAAGAAGAGACCGCTGCTGAACAACGAAGATTCATCATGAGAGAAGATCCAATCATCCCCTCGACACAATTGTTCGGTAGAGTTCAACTTTCTTTGAAGTAGCAAGATCGCATGAATCAAGTGAGACAGCTTGAATTTTGTGAAATCTTCAAGAAAATCTTTGAAGAGATTGAGAAGATCGAAAGACATCAGGCCTCACTCGACTTAAGACTGGACAACAGGGACGCTACCCTCAGAGCATACTTGAGAGGGATAGTGGTTCAGATCCGAGAATGGTCTCAAAAGCAATCTGCCATGCGAATCAAGAAAGTTCGTTATTTTAAAGCACTGTATGGCAGAATGCTCGTCTGGATGGCTGACAATGCTGATTTGAAGCAAAGGATACAGGCGTATATTGAAAGGTTACATGCATCTCACAAAACAGAACTGGAGCTGTTGCAAGAATTCCAGAGAAAAGAAATAATGCACTAGAGAACTCAATGAATGATAAATTCAGCCTTACTCATGGCTGAAATGAAGTTGGTGGTAGTCGAGTCCAAGGCTACTCGCTCAGAATTTCGTACAGCTTATGCAACAACAGATTTTCCAAATAGAATTCCGCTCTCAGTAGGCTCGACTTTATGCTCGCAGGCATGTTCCCTTGAGTCCCTCTTTCCTTTGATGATGCCAAAAACGGGGAAGAGGAATCCCTAAGGAAGTTGAAAGAAGAGAAGTTGAAGGAATATGAAGCTGAGAAGAAAGGAAAAATAGCTGAGGGGGAACATTCAAAAGATTTAACCTTGATGATAGCTGAAACCCCCCAGCAAGGTCACGTTACTGCCTCCATAATGAGCAAACTCCCTGTAACCCTACCAGTGGGACACTCCATTGTGCCAATAGCAGAAAGAAGGAAGATCATTGAAGCAAAAATTGAGTAGTTCTCCGAAAAATAGGAAGCTCGTGTTCAAAAGATCTTAAAAGAGCACGGTGGACTCCCAGTTGAATTAAGCAAGGCTCTAATTGACCCTCCCAGTGAATTAATGCAGCATGTTGGATCTGAGCCTAGATCCATGGAAGAATTCAAAACACTGGAAGATGAAGGCTACTTCAAGGGACTCTCTAAACAAAGCATGGGATCTATACTGGGAAAAAGGACTGGAGGTGTGAAAGATAGCTGAGAAACAACAAAGCTCTAGCAGACACTCAGCCGAAAAATCCAAAGCTCCTGTGCAGTACACTCTTAGAGAAAGAGGAGCTGAGTCAGGAAAAGAGCGAAAGAGGGATATCATGTATTGGACTGGGCATGACCACTTGGCGAATTTAGAAGATCAACTCAAAATTGAAGAAGCCAAAAGAAGAATGGCAGCAGAAAGTGCCAAAGCCACACGCGAATGGGAGGAAAGGCAGAAAAGGGATGACCCTACTACAAAGAGAGCTTACAAAAAGAAAAAAGAAGGAAGAAGAAAGGAAAAAGAGAGAAGAAGAAGATAAAAAGAGAAAAAGTGATGATGACTTCGACAAAGCTGAAGAGGAAAGAAGGAGGCAGCGAATGCGATGAAGTGTTGCTGCGAACCCTTCATGTACTTTACTTATGTAAATACATTCATGTAAGTCATCTGTATACATAGTGAAGTTTTCTGTAATTGTTCACTTAGTATTTATTCTAGTATCCTAGCATAGATGTCTGTATTTGCTTTGATATAGAATGCTCTAATACCAAATGTAAACACCTGTGTAAAGGATAAGAATGCTATGATTAATAAAATGATCGATTCTACACATACATTCTTTGTTACTGCATTGTCTGTATGTATCTTTCATGTTTATATTCTGTTGAATATTTTTAAGTTTTGGCATCATCAAAAAGGGGAAAATTGTTGGGAAATTTATTTTATAGATTTTGATGGATGCCATGTAAAACTTAAACTAGAAAGTTGGCACCCCATTTTCCTTGTAATTTTCATTGTAATAGATAGGAAAAGTCGAGTCAAGTCATTACGCCCGAAATACAAGAAGTCAACTGAAGACTGAAGTGAGGACTCCGCTGTGGAACAGCTGAGTATGGCCAAGATAGAAGATCAAGAACTCGACTGAAAATGTATCAGCCGATGAACAACTGTGTGAAGAGTCAGTCAAGTCAACTCAAGAAGCCGAGTCTCAAGTTGAAAGTGACAGATGATTCTTCCAATGATTGGAGCAGACTCAAGTCACCTAGGGAAAAAAGCAGCAGCCAAGAGGATTTAACTGAAATGAATCCGTTGCACAGAAGTCAAGAACATTACTTAAATAGTAATATTTCCATGCTGCCAGGTCTTAAAGTGCTCATCCCAGAAGCGTGCAAAAGGAATAAACCAATGGGAAGCACTGCACCTCGTGTCAGAACCTAAAAAGCTGCAAATTAATTTAATACGAGGAAGGGTCTACATCTCAAGATTGAGGACCAAGAAAAGACAAGCCGATGAACATAAGTGACTTTTGAAAATCAGCATATCTCTTCAACGTGCAGATTTTCGAAAGTTCGCTATAAAAGGCTGAGGAAATTCATTGTGAAAAGGTTACCTTGCACACTTGAGAAATCAAGCATTATTCAAGCTATTAACCTGCAAATACTCTCAAGAATATTCAAGCAAATCCTCAAGCCTGAAACTCGATGGAAATCGATCCAACACAAGCTGTGAAGGAAAGACAACTTCAAATATGTTGAAGAGGAAACTTTTGAAGAATCAAAACGGGTCTACTTGCCAAGGAGGATTGTAGGAAGGTTCAAGGTCGAACCAGTATCAAGTTATTGGAGGGCTTCGTGATCAAATCCAAAAGCTTGAAAAAGTGAGCTGAAGTAGCAAAGCAAATGCCACATGAAGAAGAAGGCGAGTCGGAAGAGAGCCAGCATTTGTGTGACCAAAATCGTCTCTAGATCATTGACCACATTATAAACAGATCTTTTACATAGTGGATTCCTCCAGGAGTTACCCCATCTTCGAACCTCTATAAAAATTATCTGTGTCATTTATTTTTCAGCACATTTACATTTCTGCATACTTACATTATATCTGCTGATAAAATTATTTGCTATCCAACTGATTAATAACCAAGTGCTAAATCAAGTGTTAAAACAAGTTTAAAACAATTCAAAGGGAGTTAAGTCTTCCGCTGATAAAAGCAACATAGCCAAGTTAAGGTTCATGTTAAAGAGTTGAGTTATTCTATCAACAGCTCTATCGAGTCTGTTGAGTGGCTAACTCTACTGAATAACCAACTTAGATGTCCCTCAAGGACGCAGTTGTTTGAGTTAACTCTGTAACATTTTAAAAGGACTAAAATCAAAAAGTTGGTAAGGTTTATTCAACCCCCCTCTAAACCTTACTCACATCCCTTGGGACCTACAAAAAGGCTTTAGATAAGATTGGGTTTCATAATAGAAGACACCAAATTATCCATAGAATAACTACCGGAGAATTTGTCATCCCAATGGAATTCACTGGTAACCTGATCGAGATGCAATTGATCCCTTACAAAGAAATTCAAGAGATCAAAAGCACAGTAAAAAAAGATGTTGCCAACACACTCTCATGGATTCATATAGGAGCCATAAGAGTTATTATCAAGGCGACATTCAAGGAAGGGATAGATTTGCCACTCAATCTTGCTATCTTTGACAAGTGAATCTCAAATCTCAAGGATTCATGCCTTGGAGCGGTCACAGGAAATTTGTATGCAGGAAAATTGGCATTTAATGTCTATCCTAGAATTGCATACAATCTGGGAGATCGAGATTTCAACAGAGTTCTAACCCTTTATCAAGATTTCAAAAGAGAGGATTTGATGAAAGAAGGGAATAGACCTTACTCGATCACATACAAGATTTCTTATGCTCTCTCGAATACACATCATTCAGAGGTATTCTTGAGAAAGGAATTTATTGAAGTCCCAAGAATCTTTGAGGACTTTGCCAAGGTGGTTCTACCAGAGATTATTGAGTCTCCTACTATAAAGGAGATCGATATGAAAATTCAAGATCAACCAGTCTTCAACAAAAGTCGAAACCTTAGAGTTGAGCCAAGAAGGATGTCTTTCCAACAAGACAAAATGATAAGCAGTAGTCGTTGGGAAGAAAAGAGACCGAGTACAGTTCAGCGAATCCCAGATGTCTTCAAAACACAAGGAGAGCTAAAATGTCCAGAAGGATGGAGAGAAGTTGAAGTAATATTCGACATTACTCAAAAGGATAATATTTTTCCTTGTGATGTTCTATATTATCTCCAACAGCCTATAGTTGGAAGGTATCAAGGATGCCTAAAAATGGGTGAAATTGAGTTAACAATCACAGGAATGGTAGGAAAAATCCCAGAGCAATTAATACTGGGAATTGAATTTCTTGAGGATCATAAACCTTGTGAAAGATTACAAGATGGAATGGAGTTCACAGTGGCTGACAAAAGATATAGAATCAGATGTCCACTAGTCCATTCTCCATATACATTTCTATTGGAATGTTATATGCTGAATACAAGGCAGAATATTTCGCCACCTTTATTGATCCAGGTGCCGGAATATGTACTGCAAAGCCGGATGTTTTTCCTAAAACCATCGGAGAAGAGTTACCAGCTATTGCAGGAAGAGATTTCTCTAAAAGGATTCTTATCCTTAATCGGGGAATTAAACAAGCAGAAATCATGATCGGAGGAGCAGGCGGTACCCCATGGTACAAAGTGAAGACGCCACCAATCTATTTCCATGATACAGGAGCAGATGTTTTGCTAGGAAACAATTTCCTACAAATATTTAAGAAATTTACACAGGAAAATGAGACAAGCAGACTTATTTTCACAACATTGTGTGATCATAAGATCATTGTTCAGAGACTGCGGGAAGCATTTTATAGAAAAATGCATATTAATTTTCGCAGCAAGCGTGGTGATGAAGCCAAACATCGAAATCCAAAAATGGCGAATAAAAGAAGATTTGGTGATGCCTTATTATCCTTTCGACAATATAGTTCGAAGCAAAAAGATATAAAACGATGGAATAATGACTTGTATTCATTCAGAATACAAGGAGAAGAACAAGTACCTCCAAAGGCTATTGCAGAACTAATGATTAGCCTAATGGAAAAACCACATAGTGATGTTACCATAGAAGAACAAATATCATTCGAAGATATTAAGAAAAAGATCCAAATGAATTACATTGAAAATCCTTTGACATGGTGGGACAAGAACGAGCTCAAAGCATCCTTAAAGGTTAAACCAGGAAAGGAGTACAAGTTCGTGAGATTCAAACCATGAAAGAGCATCTCAAACACTTGGAGATATTCTCAGATGTTTGTCACATGGAAGGATTAGTGCTTTCAGAGAAGAAGGCAGTAATTGCTCGAGACAGATTGAATTCCTTGGAATTAAAATCGATGAATCTGGAATCGTCCTACAAAGTCATATTGTGGAAAAGATACAAGGATTTCCAGATACGCTGAAAGACAAGAAACAACTTCAAAGTTTTCTTGGAGTTGTTAATTTCGCTGGAATGTTCATAAACAATCTGGCCCATTACAGGAAGTTGTTTTGCCCATTACTCAAGAAAGATGCTATATTCAACTGGGAAGATGAACACCAAGAAGGGATAAAGCAACTAAAGGAAGTTTGTAAAAAGCTTCCAAAGCTTGCAATTCCACAAGACGAGGATGAACTGGTTCTATATACAGATGCCAGTGATGATTGGTGGGCAACAGTTCTTACGAAGGTCACACCAAATGAAGAAGTGCCATGCAGATACTGCAGTGGTTTATTCACACCAAGTGAAGCAAATCGGTGGCATATCAATGAGAAAGAATTCTTTGGAGTCAGAAAGGCTTTCAAAAAATGGCCTCTATTTTTACTGGCTAAAAAGTTTACTTTAAAAAGATTGATAATTCAAGTGTCAATGCTTTTCTGAAAAACAAAATTGAATCAAAACCAGAAAAGACTAGATTACTTAGATGGCAAGCTGAATGTCAATATTATGATTGTGATATTGTCATTATAAAATCTCATGAAAATGTTCTTGCAGATTTTTTGACACGAGATGGAAGAACGCGTTGCTGACGAGATCCTTAAACGAGTAAGACATCTCAGGGAAAACCTAGAGAGTCTAGAACGAGATTTTGGGACGTTATGTCTCAATGCAGAAGTTGCTAGACGACTTCAACAGGCTGACCACAAATCTGTTTCTAGTCAAATACGAGCATGTCAGTTCGCTCAAGGACAACTGTTCTTAGCACTGCAAGGGCCTCTCCTCCGTGTTGCATCTCCTACGATGCAAAAAGGGGCGGTTAGAGAACGGGGCTCTAACCCGGAGGTTATGGATTCAAATACTATAATCACAAGTGTTGCAGGTGATGCATCCCCTAAGGGTGTACAAACTGTAATGAATGTTGAAGCTCCGGTGTCACAACTTGAGTCTTCAAGTCAACCTAGCACCTCTGGGGTAAAAGAGGGAGAGTTGAATCTTAGGCCACAGACAGGCAAATCTAAGGTTCAAACTAACGAGATTAAGATTTCTCCAATGCAGGTATATCAACGACAATGGGAGAAATTGGTTACAAGAAAAGGTATTAACCCAGAAAAAACAATGATTGATATCTCAGGCAAGTATCCTAGAGTTTGGATGAAACAAGGAAGTCATCCAAATGAAGTACAAGAATGGTATATTTTTGGAGCTTTAGCTTCAATATATACTGTGTCACCTGGATTCCCAAAAATTTCAAAATTACTGAAATGGATTGGGGAAGTAGTTTACGAGACTTGGGCCAATAATCCACACTTGGCCAGATGAGATATTTTGGAACTGTATTTTATAAGTGCATCTCCCGAACCAGCAAAGAAAGGCTTTAATGAAGCTTTTCATTTCATCAAGCTTAGAAGACCGGATGGAAATGCTTTAAAATACATTAAAGCAGCTTCACCGGAAGAAGTACCATTGTTAGTAGGAGCAATTTCTGAAGACGAAGCTTCTACACGACGAGCATGGGGACTTTGGGTTTGTCTAACTGAAATGGACAAAGTCAAATATCCATTCAAGTTTTTCCAGAATTCAGCAAATGGATCTTTCCTTCTGAACTCGATGACAGGATCAACAACAGGATTTGCAGAAGAGCTTTTTGAGACAAAGAGAAGAATTCTCTGGGAGAATAAGATTCCGGCTAGAAAAAAAACTTACCGAAATTCTGTAACATGGGGCATGTTGGCCGTTGGATCGACCGGATCTGTCAAGCATGCCCCGAACAAAAAGAACCCGAGTTTGGGAAAGGATTTCGACCCAACCCTGACCGACAAGATCATGTATCTGGAAAGGACAACGGCCCAGCTCACAAGATGCATTATCCTCGGGGACCACGCAAACCAAATTTTTAAAAGATTTTGCGACAAACCTCACATGGGCTGAGTCATGCGGAAAGAAAAGGAAAATAGTTGGCGAGGCAATAATTCAGGATATGACGTAAGCAGTGACGTCGTATACATCAACGAGATTTGGAATCCACCTTTCAAGTCCGGATTCAAGTCTATAAAAGGCAAGGGTTGAAGGAAGCTAAGGACATCGAACATTTACCTTAGTTTTCTTATAATAAATTCTGAGAGAAAATTTGTAATATTTTGAGTGTTTTAGTTTTAAGTTATATGTACTTACAAGTGCAAGCCTCATATATGAGAGGCTAAAGAAGTATTCTCCTCCCAAAAGGAGATTACTAATGTAATAAATATTTTTATAAGTTCTTAATAAAAAGAGGCTTTCTGCTTCAACATGTATTCATAATGTTCTATTAATTCCTCCCGTTTATGAAATACTTTATACGCCTGGAGTAGGAAATGAACCAAGGTTGTGCTGAGCAGTTGCTGAAGGAGTCGGATAACTTGTAGATCATCTTCCCTATTGGTTGAAGTTGAACAGTGTGAACTATTTGTCAAACGGTCTATGGGCAGTAATTTTCCGACTGGTGGTGTTGCGAGCCATCTCACCCGGTGCTGTTTCAATCAAAGAAGGTATGAATTTTAAGGGATTTATTAATTTTTACGGAAACATGTTGGGCCTGATATAGTCATAATGGACTATATCCAATCTTAAAATCAAAAGACCCAGTTTGGTTCTCATGCATAGATTATTCCGAGAACAAATTATTTTGGAGTAAAATTTATACTGATTAGATTATATGATAATTTTATAAATTATGGGGTCAGATGCAACAAATTGGAGCTTAGATGGATTTTTGAAACTATTTAAAGTTATTTACAAAACTATAGGGGCAAAATTATCAATACATGGTAAAGCGCAAAAATATTCGTAGTCCAGGAGGCATAGTGAACCAAAACGAAGTCTACGAGGCAAAGTGTAAAAATAGGCAAAGTTGGGAGGGTAAAAAGTATTTAGCTCTAATTTGCATGGTAACATTGTTTTTATAATAATATATTCAATTTGAATAAATATTTTAATAACTGCTTTCAAATATTATGGTTACTAAATACATATTATTTGAAAATAATAATAAAAAATTATAAAAAATATTATTACCCACATGTGCATTTGGTTAAAATATAAAATATTATTATCCACGCATACTATTAGCATTCGCCACACATATTTCATTGTTAGCTACATATAATAATAATTATTATTTTTTCTATTGTGAACTACAAAAATACCATTTCTCACACATAAATCTTAATTTTACCCATACATAATAATTTCCATGTGTCAACTATCTAAAGCTCCACATGTCATGACATGTCATGCGCCAAATAGGTGACACATCATCATCCACGTCATCATTTGTGATGTCCACATCATCATCCACGTTATTATTATACACTTGGCAAAACATATAACTATACATAATATAATATATGTGTGGATAAATGGTTCTGATTTTCCCACACATAAATAATGTGTCAGTAAAAACTTTTTCCTGTAGAAATATAGTGACACTTGTTGATATTTACATAATGTGTGAGTAAAACGCCATTCTCTTGTAGTGAAACAAACTTTCAAACTTTAAACGAGTAGGGATTTGTTCCATTCTAGTAGCATGCGACAAGGTTTCAAAAAGGATAATAATACATGGCTTATGGGCTCGGACCAAGTCACAAAGAACTGGAATTGTGTGTGGATTGTCCAGCCCATGACAATTCTAACTTACGACGATCATGGTTCCTGGCAGCCAAGGCCTGCCAATAAAAAATGGTTTTGTTGGCTGGTAGAATAAGAATCAGTTGAGTTGGAGTTAGATGTATGTGTTAGTAATAGAGTTTGTGCTTGGGGATAGTTTGAAACTAACACCCTCTTTCTCTTTGTCCCATTAAATTCGTTTCCATCCGTTTCTGAAGTTGTGCCCCTGTTAGGATTGTCCTCCAACTGGATAGAGTAACATTCCCTGATTTGTTGTTGATTTCCATAATTATAGGTGTAGCGCCCTAATTTTTAAAAAGTGCAACTACGCATCATACTATCCACAGAATGACTAAAATTTAACAAAAACGAGTCAACGTCTCTTTTTTTCCAAAGAATAAAAATAACAACTTAAATAAAAATTCCATCATCCATAAACAATTGAAATAAAACTAACACATTGTACGTTTTATAAATACGAAAAATTAAAGAACCAACATCGTTCAAGAAATTTCTATTACTAATGAAAAATTTGACAATAAACAAGATATCATGATCAATTCAGCCGCCACGCGCCACGACAGACTCCTCAACCTAAAATGCTAAAATTATTGGGGTGAGTTATAATCAACTCATTGGGGAAGCAATTGTTCAAGTCAAATACACATGCATAATAATTAGCATAAACATTCATGGAAAACGATTATAGTCTCACGTATAGTTAAGTACAAATAGTCTCAAAGTCTCGTGTACAATTAAGTACAAATAGTCTCAAAGTCTCGCATACAATTAAGTACCAACAGTCTCAAGGTCTCGCGTACAATTAAGTACAAATAGTCTCAACGTCTCGCATCATATTTATCATGAACATGCAACTAAGAATTAAACATGGTATTTAAAGTAAACAAAAGCAATAAACCCCACCTCAATTAAAATGCAGAAATATCGAACGCGTGCTTGCTTGAAAATTTTAGACCTCGTAAGAATGGGTTCCTACAAATAAATAACATAACTTAATTAATGGTTTTTAGAAAAATATTGGCTTAAAAATAATTAATACAAAAAAGAGTGGGCTAGAAATGAATATTTGAAAATATATATAAGATTTGAACTATAAGGTTCAGTCAACTTTAATTGGACAGTCAAGAGCTAATGATGGAAATTGGGAAAAAAAATGGAAGTCTACTTTGGTATAATATATGAGGCAAAGAAGAAGAAATATAATAGCAATTCAGAGAGGCGCAAAATGAAAGCCCATATCACTCCCTTTCCTCAATTTCTCCTTCTGCACTCACTCTTAGCATTCATCACTCAACTCTCAAAATCCTTCCTCAAGCTCTCGTCTCTCATCCTCATCTCATCTTCTTCCTTTTCTTTTTCTTTTTTTCATCTCTCAAACTCGCGCATTCTCACATATATCTCTCGGTCTCTCTCTCCCTCGCCCTCTCTCTCGGCCTCATTCTGCTTTTTTTTTCTTTTTTTTCTCTCTCTTCACTAAACACCCTCTCTCTCCCTCTCGGTCTCATGTTCTTGAAAGCGGGCGCGATGGAGGCGACGCGACTAGTTTTGGGCTCATTTTTAGGGTTTTCTTTTGGGTTTTGGATCGGTAGAGAGCCGGCGCGGATTGGGCTCGGGTTTTACATTTTTTGCCGGTGATGAGCGGTGGATATCTTGGTCGTGGGTGGTTCGTGGCGGCTGGTTTGAGATTTTGGGTTTTTCCAATGGGTTTTCAAAATTTTCTCGGTTTTTCGATCGGGTTCTATTTCTGGGTTTTGGTATTCCAGTTTCGATGGTGGGGTGGTGGTGCGGTGGTTGAGGAGTTTTGGGATTGAGGTTCGGAGGTGGTGGCGCGGTGGTAGCGTCGTGGTGGGCTGACGACAGAGCTTGGCGGAAAAATTAATAGAACTAAAGAAAAAATTACTGGGCAATTTACCTTGGCTGTGAAGATGTGAGGAATAACTTGCAAGGAACTGGAATATGAACGTGTGTAGGCCCCAAGGGGTGTGAGTGTAAGGTTTAGAAGGGGGGGTTGAATAAACCTTGCCAACTTTTCGATTTAGTCCTTTTAAAATAGTTCAGAGTTAATTCTTCACAGCTAAGTCCTTGATGGACAGCTAAGTTAGTTAAAGCAGAGTTAGCCACTCAACACTCGACTCGTTTGATGATAGAATAACTTCAATTTGCTTAGTCTAAAGCTCCACATGTCATGACATGTCATGTGCCAAATAGGTGACACATCATCATCCACGTCATCATTTGTGATGTCCACATCATCATCCACGTTATTATTATACACTTGGCAAAACATATAAATATACATAATATAATATATGTGTGGATAAATGGTTCTGATTTTCCCACACATAAATAATGTGTCAGTAAAAACTTTTTCCTGTAGAAATATAGTGACACTTGTTGATATTTACATAATGTGTGAGTAAAACGCCATTCTCTTGTAGTGAATCAAACTTTCAAACTTTAAACGAGTAGGGATTTGTTCCATTCTAGTAGCATGCGACAAGGTTTCAAAAAGGATAATAATACATGGCTTATGGGCTCGGACCAAGTCACAAAGAACTGGAATTGTGTGTGGATTGTCCAGCCCACGACAATTCTAACTTACAACGATCATGGTTCCTGGCAGCCAAGGCCTGCCAATAAAAAATAGTTTTGTTGGTTGATAGAATAAGAATCAGTTGAGTTGGAGTTAGATGTATGTGTAAGTAATAGAGTTTGTGCTTGGGGATAGTTTGAAACTAACACCCTCTTTCTCTTTATGTCCTCATTAAATTCGTTTCCATCCGTTTCTGAAGTTGTGCCCCTGTTAGGATTGTCCTCCAACTGGATAGAGTAACATTCCCTGATTTGTTGTTGATTTCCATAATTATAGGTGTAGCGCCCTAATTTTTAAAAAGTGCAACTAAGCATCATACTATCCACAGAATGACTAAAATTTAACAAAAACGAGTCAACGTCTCTTTTTTTCCAAAGAATAAAAAGAACAACTTAAATAAAAATTCCATCATCCATAAACAATTGAAATAAAACTAACACATTGTACGTTTTATAAATACGAAAAATTAAAGAACCAACATCGTTCAAGAAATTTCTATTACTAATGAAAAATTTGACAATAAACAAGATATCATGATCAATTGGAAGTAGCCGCCACGCTACCTACGACGGACTCCTCAACCTAAAATGCTAAAATTATTGGGGTGAGTTATAATCAACTCATTGGGGAAGCAATTGTTCAAGTCAAATACACATGCATAATAATTAGCATAAACATTCATGGAAAACGATTATAGTCTCACGTATAGTTAAGTACAAATAGTCTCAAAGTCTCGTGTACAATTAAGTACAAATAGTCTCAAAGTCTCGCATACAATTAAGTACCAACGATCTCAGGTCTCGCGTGCAATTAAGTACAAATAGTCTCAACGTCTCGCATCATATTTATCATGAACATGCAACTAAGAATTAAACATGGTATTTAAAGTAAACAAAAGCAATAAACCCCACCTCAATTAAAATGCAGAAATATCGAACGCGTGCTTGCTTAAAAATTTTAGACCTCGTAAGAATGGGTTCCTACAAATAAATAACATAACTTAATTAATGGTTTTTAGAAAAATATTGGCTTAAAAATAATTAATACAAAAAAGAGTGGGCTAGAAATGAATATTTGAAAATATATATAAGATTTGAACTATAAGGTTCAGTCAACTTTAATTGGACAGTCAAGAGCTAATGATGGAAATTGGGAAAAAAAAATGGAAGTCTACTTTGGTATAATATATGAGGCAAAGAAGAAGAAATATAATAGCAATTCAGAGAGGCGCAAAATGAAAGCCCATATCACTCCCTTTCCTCAATTTCTCCTTCTGCACTCACTCTTAGCATTCATCACTCAACTCTCAAAATCCTTCCTCAAGCTCTCGTCTCTCATCCTCATCTCATCTTCTTCCTTTTCTTTTTCTTTTTTTTTCATCTCTCAAACTCGCGCATTCTCACATATATCTCTCGGTCTCTCTCTCCCTCGCCCTCTCTCTCGGCCTCATTCTGCTTTTTTTTTTTTTTTTCTCTCTCTTCACTAAACACCCTCTCTCTCCCTCTCGGTCTCATGTTCTTGAAAGCGGGCGCGATGGAGGCGACGCGACTAGTTTTGGGCTCATTTTTAGGGTTTTCTTTTGGGTTTTTGGATCGGCAGAGCCGGGCTGCGAATTGGGCTCGGGTTTTTACATTTTTTGCCGGTGATGAGCGGTGGATATCTTGGTCGTGGACTGGTTCGTGGCAGCCTGGGTTTGAGATTTTGGGTTTTTCCAATGGGTTTTCAAAATTTTCTCGGTTTTTCGATCGGGTTCTATTTCTGGGTTTTGGTATTCCAGTTTCGATGGTGGGGTGGTGGTGCGGTGGTTGAGGAGTTTTGGGATTGAGGTTCGGAGGTGGTGACTGGCAGTGGTAGCAGGTCGGCTGTGGCTGGCGAGCTTGGGCGGAAAAATTAATAGAACTAAAGAAAAAATTACTGGGCAATTTACCTTGGCTGTGAAGATGTGAGGAATAACTTGCAAGGAACTGGAATATGAACGTGTGTAGGTCCCAAGGGGTGTGAGTGTAAGGTTTAGAAGGGAGGGTTGAATAAACCTTGCCAACTTTTCGATTTAGTCCTTTTAAAATAGTTCAGAGTTAATTCTTCACAGCTAAGTCCTTGATGGACAGCTAAGTTAGTTAAAGCAGAGTTAGCCACTCAATGACTCGGCGAGTTGTTGATAGAATAACTCACCGCTTAGTCTAAAGCTTAACTTTCGATTGTGATATGTTTTTCATTGGAAGACCTAACACCCTTGAATTTGGTTTGAGTTGTTTTAACACTTGGTTTTAGCACTTTGTTAAATATCAATTGGATGGCAAATTATCAGAGATATTAAATAATATGCACGATAAGTAAATCTTTGAAATGTAAATGACACAATAAAGTTTATAGAGGTTCGAAGATGGGGTAATTCTTCTAATCCTCTCTTCTCCAACTCCTGGAGGAATCCACTAAGTATTGATCGAGTACAAAGTGGTTATCGGTCCCGGATGCAAGTCTTGATCACACACAATGACTTGATCCTTTGGGACTCGATCACGGAGATGCCTTGGTCACACAAATTGGGTGGCTTCTCGTCCGACTCGGCTTCTTCACAGGCGACTACCTTGCTACTACAGCTCACTTGCTCAAGCTTCTTAGATTTGATCACGAAGCCCTCCAAGAACTTAAGACTGGTTCAACCTTGAACCTTTCTACAATCCTCTGTGGAATGTAGACCCCTTTGATTCTTCAAATGTTTCCTCTTCAACTGATTGAAGTCGTCTTTCCTTCACAGGTAAGTGTTGGATTGATTTCCTTCGAAGTTCTGGCTTGAGGATTGAGCTTGAATGACTTGAGAATTTTCTGGTTACAGTTTTGAATAATGGCTTGAAAGCTTGTGTTTCAGGTATGCAAGGTAACCTTTTCTCAAATTGATTCCTCAGCCTTTTATAGTGTTCTTTTAAAAAAATGCCCGTTGAAGAGATAGGCTAATTTTCAAAAGACACTTGTGGTCGTTGGCTTGTCTTGTTGCAGTCCTTGAAATTGACATTTCCTCGTATTGAAAGAACCTTCAGCTTTTCAGAGTTCTGGCATTGGTGCAGTGCTTTCTATCGGTTTATTCCTTTTGCACGCTTCTGGGACTGAGCACTTTAAGAAAGGCAGTATGGAAGTATTACTTGTTTAAGTAACTTTCTTGACTTCTGTGCAACGGATCCTTTTTAGTTGTCTTGACTTGACTGCAATTCCTTAACTTCCCCAGATGACTTCGAGTCAGCTCCCAATCATTGGATGACTCATCTGTCACTTCAACTTGAGACTTGGCTATTTTGGGTTGACTTGACTGACACTTCACACAGCTGCATCTCAGCTGATACTTCTCCAGTCGAGTTTCTGTCTTCTCTTCCTTGCCATACTCAGCTACCTCACAGCGGAGTCTTTGTTCTAGTCTCCAGTTGACTTTTTGCATATTTAGGCATAGCTGACTTAACTCAGCTCGAACAACCCTATCTATTACAATGCAAATTACAAAGAAAATGGGGTGCCAACTTTCTAGTCTAAGCTTTACTTGACATTCATCAAAATCTAAAAAATAAATTTCCCAACAATTTCTCCCTTTTTGATGATGCCAAAACTCAAAACATACATACAGAAATTAAATAGCACAGATACATACAGGTAGTGCAGTAACAGAGAATGTATGCGTAGAATCAATCTATTTATTGATCATAACATTTTTGTCCTTTACACAGCTGTTTACAAAGTGTATCAGAGTAAACATCTATGTCTATGCAAAAATAGAGAAATTACAGATTTCTTATAAAATGTAGAGAAGACTTACATACTTATATATTTACAATAGTAAATTACATGAAGGGAGTGGACAACAACGCTTCATCTCCTTCTCACGCTCCTTCTTTTTCTTCATCACTCTGTCTCTTCTCGACCATTTTCTTCTTCTCTTCTTGACCGCTTTTTCTCATAAGCTCTTACGGCGACTTCATCTTTTCTTTTCCTTTCTTGTCTCTCTTCCCACACAATTGAGTTTGTCTTTTATTTTCTTCTTCGATCCTCTTGACATAGTCGGCATTCTTCCTTGCCACTTCCCTATTGGCTACTTGTCATCATACCTGTATAGATCCCTCATTTCTTTCCGGATCTATATATTCGATATTTTTGGGTAGAGGTCTGGTCCAAACCTCTTCTTCCACTCGCTTCTACCTCTTCCTCCTCGGGTGTGTATTGTCTTGGGGCCTTCTTCTTTTCAAGAGAGTGACCAGTGAGAGTGATCGCTAGAGTCTTCTGTCGCCTTCTTCGCACTTTGAGGCCTTTTTCCCAATACAAGTCCCAGACTTGGGCTATGGACATGCCTTCGAAGTATCCTTCGGATTCGATCATTTTGAATTCATCGGCTGATCTAGGCTCGGTTCCAATGTCTGAGATGGCATCAGTGTCTCTTCCTGCTGGAATTCCTCCATATTGTTTCAATATGTCCATCACACGTGCATCCATTTTTCCTTCAACCTCCTTCATCACTGCTTCTACTATTTTCCTCTTTTCAGTCATGGGCACAACAGAGTGTTGGAGCGGCAGAGTCACTGGGAGTTTGCTTAAGATGTCAGTTGTGACAAGCTCTTGTTGAGGGGTTCTAGCAACCATTAAAGTCATGTCTTTTGAACCTTCCCCCTCAACTGATTTTCCTTTTTCTTTCTTCTGTTCTTCAGTTGTCTTCTCCTTCACAGCTGCTTCCTTCTTCTCGGCGGATCCTTTCAACGTCTTTAGGTATTCCTCTTCCCCCTTTTTGGCATCATCAAAGGAGAGAAGAACCCCTGGAAACATGCCAGCAAGCATGAAATCTAGACGGCTGATAGCTGAATTTTTCCTGGATTCTGCTGTGGAGTATGCTACTCGAAATTCTGAGCGGGTGGCTTTCGATTCAGCTGTTACCAACTTCATTTCAACCATAAGAAGGCTGAATTTTGCATTCATGTTTTCTTCCACGCGCAGAAGTTTTTTTCGATGAAATTCGTGCAGCAGTTCCATTTCTGTGGTATGAGAGGCATGCATTCTATCAATATTTTCTTGCATCCTCTTCTTCATGTCAGCGTAACCAGTGATCTAGATTAGCATCTTATTGTACAATGCTTTGAAGTATCGAACCTGTTCCACACGCATTGTTTGCTACTGTTGCCACCATTCCCAGATCCTGACTATGATGCCACGCAGATCGACCGTAAGATTAGCATCTCTGTTATCCAACCGCATATCTAATGAGGCCTGGTGCATTTCCATCTTCTCTATCTCCGCAAATATTGCCTTGAAGACTTCCCGAACCGCAGCTGTCACCTCTATCTCAGCTGGCGGCCAAGCAACATCAAAGTCAAAATCTGTTGGGACGATGGTGTCTGTGGGAATGACTGGATAAGGTCTATGGAAACATTGTTGATCTCTAGCTGATTCTTCATCAAGAGCAGTCAGCTCTAGTGAGAAGGGGAATGTTTTTTCAAACGCATCATCACGGACATAGGGAATCTGCTCAATGGTAACTCGTGGCCGTGAGGTGCTTGGTTGAGTCGATTCTGCTGCAGCTTTGGGAGCCTGCGCAGTTGACTGTGATTCAGCTGTGGTCTTTTGTGGAATGGACCCAACTCAATAGCTTTGTCGGTCTTATCTGGTTTTTCCATTTGAGTTGTCTGGTCCTCGACGTATCAGTAGCGTCATCGGACGATGATGAGATTGGTAGGGATGGCTCATCATCAAAATTGAACCTTTGACGAGCAACCTTGAATTCTGGCTTACTCGTGCTGGGAAGAACATCCTCAGCTGAGTTGTTTGGACTAGCAATAGGAGATGACTCAGCCTCTTCTTCACCTTCACCTTCTCCTTCTCAGATGTGTCGATGATAACTGGAGGGATGTTCTGTGTTTCCGCCTCTTTACCTCGGGAAGTCTCAACCTCTCGTAGGCCTTTACTACCTCCTGCAATCTTAACTGCAGCGAGGCCTTGGACAATCCCTTCGACAGTCTCAGCTGTCTTAGGGTCTTCAGAGGTGGCATCCACTGGAGTCTCAACTCCATGGATTGCACTTCCATTGCCCAGAGTGTTAACTCCCGGCGAGATCCATCCTCAGGCCGCTTCGGCGTCATTGCTGCTCGGAAGCGATTGGCGCACCGAGACAGACTCAACTCATCGAGCCTCGTCGAGACAACTTGTTGTGTATCTGTTTGTTTTTCCTTCTCCACTTCGCCTCCTAGATTCGTTGTGGAGTCACCAGTATTCTCCCACCTGGTTGCGGTGGAGGAGTTTTCCCCTCAGACAACCTTTCGGGCCGAGTGACTTGGAATGGGTCACTCTTCTCCGGACTCCGACTATTTCTGTGAGTTGTCGGCCGTTGGGGCGGTGGTAAGACACCTTCGGTAGGGGTTGGCTCGACCGGGGTCCCCACGTTCCCGTTTCATCGCCATTACCTTAATGCCTTCATCGCAGTGAGTGAGCTGGGAAGTGGTCACAAGCAACAACGATTGCAATCGTTTACACCACTCCCATAGGATCAATCTCCACCGTGATTTGAAAGACTCTCCAGGGCCTTCCATCACCAATTGCTCATGTAGGATCCTGGATTCCCGCGCACTTCTTTGCATCTCCAATTCTTGATCGCGGCGGCCAGGTCCGATCTTCATCGCTCTTTGAAAGCATGTCAAGATGTGGATGAGTATGCTCAGTAATTCCGGTGAAGGGACAGATGTTGGCCTTCTCACGAGCGTCAGCCTCTTCTTCCAACCTTTCCTTCTCCTTTTCCTTGAAGATGTTCAATATATCGATGCGATTCTCTCTTCATCCAATGCTTAAACCATCGCGGTCAACCCCGGAATTTCATCGATTCTTCTTCTTCTTCAATAAACTCAGGTCTTTGAATCGTTCCTTTGATCGACTCAGCTTCCACTTTCTCCATTCACGCAGACGATTTTGGATATCTGGATATGGTGAGGATAGTATCATCATCGTCATCTTCGCGTTGTCCTCCAGTCTCAGGAATGGAGGGTAACATGGCTTCTTTGCTCTTCACACACTCGGCCGGGGTACATTACGAGGAGGACACAACCCTCTCAACATGAGATTGACTTTCTCGGCTACTCCTTGTTCCTCGGTTGTTCTCTTTACAAATTGGGTCTTCAACTTGCCTCTGGCTGATCGGCCTCAATGAGACTTGGGCTTGTTTCATCTATAATTTACGGAGACTCTACTTCTCCAGCCGTCTAGCAATCTGCTCTAGGTGGCAGACTCAATTGTTTTCTCAAGCTCGAGCGCTTGAAGATTCTTCTTCTTCTTTTTGGTTTTCACCGAGAGGAATATCGGTTCCACTTCCTCCGTTAGTCGAAGGTAAATGCCTTCGCGATTGTCTTAGAGCGATTGCCTTCCTTGTTGTGGCGATCCACTTCTTCTTAATTCGGAGAAGGGATTAATGGTTCCTTCTCCATAGCGGCCGCAGGGCGGGTGACTTCGGCTGCGGGGCAGTGCGATTTTTCTTTTTTTTTTTTGTTGCGGGGCGTGATCTTCTTTCTGGTGAAGGGCAACCTTCTTCTTGGGAGGGGAGGAGACAGCTGTTTCTTCAAGGTCAGCTGATTCCCCCTCACTTGTGTCCGCTCTCTTGGCATAAGCTCTCTTACGTGCTCCTGAGAGATTTGATCGAACATATTTTTGTTAACATGGAACGCCTTTCCATGTCGGAGAGAACACCTTTCACCTCCATCAACCACCAATCACCAGGCCATACCCCAAAGATCCTCCGAACAATCCATCTTCCTTGAAGGACTTATTCCTAATATTTTGGCAAAGTCTGCTGTATACAAACTCAGCCCAGTTTACCTTTTTCTCCTCTATGATCGCGGCCCGTCACGATCGACTTGGTTTTGGACACGGTGATTAAAGCTTCCAAATTTGATGTCTACACACTTGGCAACAATGTCCAACGACTTATGGTAATCTTCCTCTGACTTCTTATCGGTTGTGTAGACAATCTTCGCAAGACAACGTCGAGTTTGGCCACTTCCTTCCGTGGCGGCCAGTTTTACATTGGCTTCATAGATCTCCTGCTGGCACTCCGCCCGTAGCAAACGAGTGTTCGCCAAATCCTTGGCAGTGATTGTGAATTTTTTCCCGTGAACAGAGGACTTGATGCCCTCGTCGTGAACTTCAGCGTTCACATAGAACTGCGCGACCTCCTCCACGTAGGTCATCTGAAACTCCATTGTGAGAAAGGGTTTCAGCCTAGACTTATCCACTTTCTCATCTATTTTCTTCACAAGAGTTTGGTCGAACCCCTGTTTGATCATTCCTTCAAAATCCATGGTAGAACCAGTGTGGATTTGTTTTCCCAACTTGACAAAATCGTAAGTAGATGCCATTTCTTGAAGATTTACCGAATGAAACTTTGAAAATATGTTTTGAAAATCTGTTGGGTTTCGAGAGAGAAATTTTCTTTCTTTGCTTTCTAGAGAGATGAACAGTTTGTGTAAAGTGATAGAAAAACAGACGAAATGGTATATGTATGGGTTATGAAAGGACGTGTGGACGGTTTTTGAAATTTGATCGAGATCAACAACTCAGATTTTGCACGCCGATTAACATTTAATTTCTCGCATTTAATGCGGGAGCATTTATATCCAATCATAAGCTTGGTATGCAGCTTTTGAATGTACATGTCATAATTACGCTGACGTCATTCTTAAAAACATTCCCGCTTAGTAGAAACGACTGCGTTTTTGTCACTTTGCTCGTAAATGACTCAGCTTGCTTCTTAGCTGATTCAACTCTTCTCTCTTTTCACATAGGTACTCAGCTGTCAGCTAACTTGATGCAGGTGATTCTCCGATACGGCTGATTTACTTAGCTGATTCAAGAGCTTCGCTCTCTTTCATCTTTTCATGTTCCATCTCTTTTCCTTGAGTCTTCTGAGTGTCAACTCAGCTCAATTAACCCTAATTCATGCTTGAGTTCTTCAAATTTTGATTCACATAAAGGTTTTGTGAATATATCAGCTAACTGCTTATCAGTTGAGATGTATTCCAAGGCGATGTCCTTCTTTTCAACATGGTCTCTTATGAAATGGTATCTGACATCAATGTGCTTTGTTCTTGAGTGCAACACAGGATTTTGAGTGATTGCAATTGCACTTGTGTTATCACACATAATTGGAATCTCTTTTTCTTCAATATCATAATCTCTCGATTGTTGTCTCATCCATAAGACTTGGGCACAACAGTTTGCCCGGTATGTATTCTACCGGTTTGGATGTGGCTATTGAATTTTGCTTCTTGCAAAACCAGGAAATTAACCTATTTCAAGCATTTGACATGTACACATACTCTTCTGTCAACTCTACATCCAAAGATAGTCGAGTATGAATAACCAATTAGCTTGAATCCACCTTCCTTTGGATACCATAAGCCAACTTCTTGGCTTCCCTTTAAATATCTCAATATTCTCTTGGCTGCAGTCATGTGGCTTTCTTTTGGAACAGATTGAAATCTTGCACATACACCTCTTTGCAAAGGTGATGTCCGCTCTACTTCTTGAGATAGAGCGGTGATCCATAAGTGCTCAGTATCTTGTTTGATCCACAGGCTTGCCATCTGCATCCATATCCATTTTGATCGATGTATTCATTGGTATTTTCACGAAGACTTCTCTTCCATACCAAATTTCTTCATTAATTCTCTCGGTGTACTTTGTCGACTTATGAAGGTTCCATCCTTCAGTTGTTTTACTTGAAGTCCTAGGAAGAATGTCAGCTCTCCCATCATGCTCATTTCAAATTTGCTTTGCATGAGATTTGAGAATTTATCACACAGGCTCTTTGTTTGTGGATCCAAAGATGATGTCATCCACATATATTTGAACAAGCGGTATACTCTTCTCATCTTGAATTACTCAAGAGTGTTAATCTACTTTGCCCTTTGTGAATCCATTTTTAGTCAGAAATTGTGATAATGGGTCATACCATGCTCTTGGTGCCTTTCGCTTCAATCCATATAGAGCTTTCTTGAGTTTGTACACTTTATCTCCAAGAGTCTTATGCTCAAATACTGGAGGTTGTTCAACATATATTTCTTCTTCCAACAATCCATTAAGGAATGCACTCTTCACATCCATTTGATATACAATGAAGTTCTTGTGAGCAGCATAGGCAAGAAACATCCTTATGGCTTCTAATCTTGCCACAGGAGCAAATGTTTCATCAAAATCTATCCATTCTTCTTGGCGATATCCTTTGGCTACCAATCTTGCTTTGTTTCTTACCCACGTAACCTTTCTCATTCATCTTGTTTACGAACACCCATTTTGTGCCAATAACATTTTGATGGGTTGGTCTTTGAACCAATTCCCACACTTTGTTCCTTTCAAACTGATTCAGCTCTTCTTGCATGGCTTGAATCCAATGTGTGTCATCTAATGCTTGTGACACATCTTTTGGTTCTATTTGAGAGATAAAACAAATGAACATTACTTCTTGTTGAGCTCTGGATCTGGTTCTTACACCTTCTCTTACATCTCCAATGATTAGGTCTGGTGGATGGTCCCACATCCATCTTACATCAGGTTGGAGTAAGTTAGCTGGATTGATCGTCTTTACAATTTGTGTTATTTTGATCAACTCTCTCATTGTCACTTAGTTGTGAATTTTCCAAATTCTTTGAGATTCAGCTATCTCATCTTCATCTTGGTTTATAGCTCCAGCTTCAGCTTCAACATAGGGACTCTTCTGCATGGTTGGCTGATTCATCTTGTCAGCTGACTCTTCAATGTCTTCTCCATTTACATTGGGTTCATCAAACACCACATGGATGGACTCTTCTGTAACCATTGTTCTCTTGTTGAGCACTCTATAGGCTTTGCTTTGAGCTGAGTATCCCAAGAAGATACCTTCATCAGCTTTAGCATCAAAAGACTTTAAATTGTCTTTGTCGTTATTATGGATGAAGCATTTACATCCAAATATTCTAAAATATGCAACATTTGGCTTTCTCCCTGTCCAAATCTCATAGGGAGTCTTTGTCAGCTGTCTGTTTATCATGCATATGTTTTGAGTATAACATGTTGTGTTTATTGCTTCAGCCCAAAATCTTTTAGCGACCTGCTTGCTAACAAGGTCTTTCTTTGTCTTCTTTGAGAGTTCTGTTCCTTCTTTCTCGCAACTCCATTCTCACACGGAGTCCTTGCTTGCGGAGAGTAGTACATGAGCAATACCATTTTCAATACAATACTGAGTTATTATTCCATTGACAAACTCAGTTCCTCTGTCATATCTGATTTTAATGATGGTTTGACTCTTCTCATTTTGAATTCTCTTCATCAGTTGTGGTAGCTTCTGAAAGATTTCTTTCTTTTTACACATGTCCATGTATATCTTGAATAATCATCTACTACCACCTAGGTGTATTTCTTTCCACTTATGCTAGCTGGTTCAACTGGACCAAATAGATCCATATGTAACAGGTGCAATATTCTTGTTGAAGATGGACATGTCTTTTCTTTGAATGATGATTTGATCTGCTTTCCCATCTGGCATGCATCACATACACTTTCCTTCTTGTATACTGAGTCTGGGAGTCCTTCTACAAGATTGCTCCTTGCAAGTTTGTTAATTGTTTTGAAATTCAGGTGACTCAGCTTCTTGTGCCACATCCAACTTGATTCGGTTGTACTCTTTGCTAGCAGACAAGTGCTTGTTGTTGCAGTTGACCAATCTACCACATACATGTTCTTTTGTCTGCATCCTTGTAACACTACTTCATAGATTCAGTGTCCTCGATTTGGCATATACACCCATGTTGAATCCAACATTATAGCCCTTGTCACAGAGTTGACTGATACTTAGCAGATTGAAGTTGAGTCCTTCAACATATGCAACATCTGTGATTTCTAATCCATTTTTCTTGATGGATCCAATACCTCTTATTTCTCCTGGAGCTTCATTTCCTCCAAATATGACTTTTGCACCTCTAACCTCCTTGAATTTTGATAGATTTCTCTTGTTTCCTGTCATGTGTCTGGAACAACCACTATCCATGTACCAGGTTCATTGGCACTCAACTGTTCCTTGAACCTGCAATCAAGGAAATTAGTTTTTAGGTACCCATACTTGCCTGGGTCCTGAGGGGTTATTGCTGTAAGATGATCCAACCAACCTATAGCCAAATGATTTGACTCTAAGGGGTTGCCATCTATCTGTGCCATAATCATAATTTACTTTGGCAAATTGCTTGGGGGTTTTAGGTTCATACAGCTGTCTCTTTTGTCTATATGCATGTGTGTATGTTTTAGCAATTGCCTTCTTTGGGTAATTGTGATATCTCTGAGTGTAGTGTTTGGGTGCATATGTGTGCTGATAATAACTTTGTTGCCTCTGGTGTGGCCTTTGCTGAGTTCTAGGCCTTTGTCATTTAGGCTTGTATTCCATAGGTCTTTGCTGATATTTCACATTATTCCAATCAGCTTGACTTGGGTAGTTTCTACCATTCCCATCATATTTGTTCCTAGTGTAGAACTTCTGGGGCTTTTGGTAGCTCTCTTTCTTCTTCACAGAGTACTTCATGTTTGGAGTTTGCTGAGGAATTCTGCTGGATTTCTTCTCAGCTGTCCTTTTAGCATACTCAACTGGCTGTTTTCCTTTTCTTTTATAACCAAGGCCAGTTTGGTTGTGGTTGTGCTTTGGAATGAATGTGTGTGCACCATTTGGAGTTTTGGATTTTTGAGATGCTTCATTACTTGAAGATCCTTTTTCCAAAATCACTTTGGGAGCTTGACTTAGCATAGAGGAATTAAATCCTAAGCCTGTCTTATCTCCACATTCTCTTTGGCTCATAATAAGATCATCCAAAGATTTAGATGCCTTAGTGAATGAGGCAATCACATTTTTGAGGTCATTTTCCTCTTTTCTATAGCGACTATCTCTCGCTTATTAACTTAGCATTTTCACCTTTAGTTCTTTATTCTCATCGGCTATGTGACTCAAAGTACTCGGCTCCTTAGTCACCGTGAGTTTTGGCTTTTGAAGCGGTTGTTATCCTCATTCAAAAGTGTGTGTGAGGATTTAATGTGCTCAAAGTCTTTCATCATTTTGCCTAATGAATCATAAAGATTAGTGGGTGATGAAGTGTGTGTGTCACAATAACTATCACTAGAATGCGAGTGAGATGAGTTAGAGTGTACCTCATCTTCTTGGTCAAAGTTGGTCTTGTTCTTTGGCCATTAAATGTTAAGGCTTCTTCTTCGAGTCACTTGAGTAGTCATCTTCACTACTCTCTCGAGTCTCACAGTGTCTTTTGGCTTGCCTGTCTCAGCAGTCTCTGCAGCCAACATTGTCTTTTTCTTTTCTTGTATTCTTTCCCTGAAGACTCTTCTTTCCTCTTCATTCTTGTATTTGTTGACTACAGGATATGGGCAATCAATGGCATAGTGACCGGGTTGTCTGCAGTTCCAGCATAGATTCTCAACTTTTTGGTCAGCTCTTTCCATTCTTGGATTGTCAGCTCTTTGATGCTCAATCTTTTGATGCTCTGCTCTCTTGGGTGCTCTATCTTCCCTTGACTTGGACGGAGCTGAGTGTCTTCTGGAGGATTCACCTTTGCTTCTCTTGTAATTCTTGTTGAAGAACATGTTAAATCTTTTAACCATCAAGGCAATCTCCTCCTGATCGATGACTTCTTTTCCTTCAGCTCTTTTCCCATCCTTAACTATTAGAGCAGCTGTTTTGGGCACAACTGTCTCTTCTTGGTCTTTTCTTCTTAGCTCAAATTCGTAGGCTTTGAGATCTGAGAATAGCTCATGGTTGGATGTTTTTGATAGGTCCATGGAATGTCTCAGGGCCATGACCTTCATTTCCCACTCAGCTGGAAGACTTCTTAGAATCTTCATACACATTTCCTTCTGTGTATATTCTTTTCCAAGTGCAGATAGCTCATTGGTAATTTTTGTGAATCGAGCATCTAGTAGATCCAAGGTTTCTCCTCCAAGCATCTTAAAATTTTCAAATTTTTGTACAACAACAGATAGCTTATTTTCCTTGATTTGTTCAGAGCCTTCACAAATCAAGGTTAGCTTATCCCAGATTTCTTTGGCCGTCTTGCATGATTTGACTTTGTTGACCATGGCTTTGTCCAAAGTCTTGTAAAGAATGTCCTTGGCCACGTTATTCAGGTTGTATCTTTTTCTATCATCTTTTGTCCATTCACTCTGGGTTTTTCAACCATAGTCGGTGCAGGAGCAAAGATCCTCTTCTCCTTCTTCACCAGCAGCCTCCTCCTTGTACCGTTGTGTTCACTTTTAAAATTTGTAGTGGAACATCTTCTATTACTATCCACATTTCATCGTGTAATCTTTGATAGATGAGCTGCGCATACAAATTTTCTAGTCATCAAATTCCTCAATTGTGAACATAGGGATGCGTGTCAAATTTGCTTCCATGATAGTAACTTTCTTTGAATAAAAAAGTTTTGAAAGCTCAAGTGCTAAAGCAAGCATTGAAAGATTGGAGATCTAGTTCAAGAACTGTCATGGAAGGCTCAATGAACCAACCGTTCTGATACCACTTGTAGGTCCCAAGGGGTGTGAGTGTAAGGTTTAGAAGGGGGGTTGAATAAACCTTACCAACTTTTCGATTTAGTCCTTTTAAAATAGTTCGGAGTTAATTCTTCACAGCTAAGTCCTTGATGGACAGCTAAGTTAGTTAACCAGCAGAGTTAGCCACTCAACAGACTCGACTGGGCTGTTGATAGAATAACTCAGCTGCTTAGTCTAAAGCTTAACTCGACTGTGATATGTTTTCAGCAGAAGACTTAACACCCTTGAATTTGGTTTGAGTTGTTTTAACACTTAGTTTTAGCACTTTGTTAAATATCAATTGGATGGCAAATTATCAGCACATATTAAATAATATGCAGTAAGTAAATGCTGAAATGTAAAGTGGTTATCAGTCCAGATGCAAGTCTTGATCACACAACTGACTTGATCCTTTGGGACTCAGTCTGGAGATGCCTTGGTCACACAACTGCTTCTCGTCGACTCGAAACTTTCTTCGCAGGGTAGTCGCTTGCTACTACGACTCACTTGCTCAAGCTTCTTGGATTTGATCACGAAGCCCTCCAAGAACTTAAGACCGGTTCGACCTTGAACCTTTCTACAATCCTCTATGGAATGTAGACCCCTTTGATTCTTCAAATGTTTCCTCTTCAACTGATTGAAGTCGTCTTTCCTTCACAGGTAAGTGTTGGATTGATTTCCTTCGAAGTTCTGGCTTGAGGATTGAGCTTGAATGACTTGAGAATTTTTCTGGTTACAGTTTTGAATAATGGCTTGAAAACTTGTGTTTTAGGTATGCAAGGTAACCTTTTCTCAAATTGATTCCTCGGCCTTTTATAGTGTTCTTTTAAAAAAATGTCCGTTGAAGAGATAGGCTAATTTTCAAAAGACACTTGTGTCGTTGAAAGTTTTGTCTTGTTGCGATCCTTGAAATTGACATTTCCTCGTATTGAATGAACCTTGACTTTTTCGAGTTCGACACAGTGCGAAAAAGTGCTTCCCATTGGTTTATTCCTTTTGCACGCTTCGGGGATCGAGCACTTTAAGAAAGCAAGATGGAAGTATTACTTGTTTAAGTAACTTTCTTGACTTACGTAACGGATCCTTTTTAGTTGTCTTGACTTGATCATAGTTCCTTTACTTCCCAGATGACTTGAGTCAGCTCCCAATCATTGGATGACTCATCTGTCACTTCAACTTGAGACTTGGCTATTTTGGGTTGACTTGACTGACACTTCACATAGATGCATCTCAGCTGATACTTCTCCAGTCGGGTTTCTGTCTCCTCTTCCTTAAGTTTTCACATTCTTTGTGCTTTAATCTTTCATTTTAGCTTCTTATGAAGATGAACAGTTTGTCTATGAGTTGTTTATTTATAATGGGTAGCTAAATTTCTTGTGATTTCCGGGTTTTGGAAGTAGATTAATTGAACTCTTGTTGATTGTTTTAATCTTAATTGAAGTTATTGTCTTGAAGCCTATTTGAGTACTTTGTTCTTATTCTTGTTTTATCATTTGGCCAATGATTTAACATGTTTGATAGATTGATTCATAATTCGAGAGATGAGTTTCAATATTAGATCTTGAGTACTTGACATGAATATTTACATAATCGAGAGGTTTGCGAATATTTGTGAGGATATTTGATCTTTTGTGCATTTGGGAGTTGTGTATCTTATGTTGAGTAGAGATACTAGCATAGATATTTCAATCTACACTTTATATACATCTCGAGATGGAGGATAAAATACTGTTGTGATCGTCTTATAGGTGTATTGATAATAACTTTGGCTTTGATTAAATCGTAAAACAAGAGGAATATTAATTGAAACCATAACCCGGGAATCCATTTCATTTCCCTTGATAATTCCACTATTATTTTCATCTTGTGTTTTTGTGGTTATTCTTGTCTTTTCTTCCATAACAATCATTCAATTTTGATCGTCTAAATAAAAATAAGGCTATCTTAGTTCAATACTTAGCGCATTAATTTATTAGTCTCCGTGGATACGACCTTGCTTACCCTATTCTATAAACTACACCGTACACTTGCGGTGAAGCTAAAAATAAGGCGAACAAGTTTTTGGCGCCGTTGCCGGGGACTAATACAATTTTTGGTGCTAATATTGCAATAGATAGAATTATTCTTAATTTAGACAATTTTTTTATTTTTTTCATTTTTCTTTTGTAAATTCTACTTCTACAATGCTTGATTTGTTTCTTTGAATTTGTATAGGTGCACCCGTTCGGATGGAAGAGGCGAAACCATCTTTGGAAGACGCCCTCATTTCATTCATGAATCAAACGACTTCATTTATGAGTCAAATAAATTTATTCATGAGGGAAATGGGAAATAGCCTTACCAAAAATGAAGCAAAGATGGACAAGATGAAGTTGCAATTGACACAATTGGCCAATACTATGGATTCACAATTGAAAAATCTTGAGACTCAAATGGGCCAATTAGTTACAATTGTTGGTGGGCAACATCAAAAGAGCGATTTTTAAGCACCACTGAAGCCAACTCGAAGGAACAATCTAGTGCCATTCATCAAATGAGTGGTACCGAATACGAGAAGATGAAGATCCTGGAAAAGCAAGAAAGTTCGAACCAAATACGGATTGTGTGTTTATGTACTTTCACCGTGTGTGTGGTACCGAAAAGGAGCAAAAACAGGACAAGGAACACACGAACCATGTGTGTACGCCCGTGCATTGCGTGCAAGATATAAGAAAACTATTCCATAATGAGACAAGCACGGAATATGCGTACACGCATGGACAACATGAGCATAATTCAAATCAAAGTGTTCCAACATCGTGGACTCCAATACTTGCTTGGAAAGCCTAAGTATGCATTACTAGATGCAAACAGCAAAAATCGGTTCTTGACCACGATCCAAAACAGCTAATATATGCATTCAAAGGTGGTACGAATCAAATAAACAAAGGCCAAGCTAAAGACGTTAAATATAGCGCTTGTTGGGAGGCAACCCAACGGTTTGTGGTGTGATTTTTGTTTTTGTTTGTTTTCTTTTTGTAAAAAAAAAAAAAAAAACTGAGTGTTGTTGTACGGCATCACGCACGGGTGACCTGTGTGCTAGGCGCATGTGCATGCCTGGAGGGAGGAATAATGTGGCTTCGGCATGAAGCACGGCAGCCCGTCGCAAGGCGCGCGACCGTCGTCCTTCACCGAGATAATATTAAGGTACAAAATTTGAAGTGATGGTTGAAGGAAGAAGTCCTCGCGATATGAGGAGATGCCAAGGAGGGCCACCACCCGCACAATGAATCAGGTAAATCCACACAGTTTTATATTGAAATTCTATCTTCTCTTACGTGCGATATAATTTCATTTAAGTTTGGGGGGGGGAGATAGTTATTTTCATATGAAATGTGTGGATTAAAAAAAAAAATTTGCATTTTTGTGTGTTTTTATATAGTTGCATGTAGAGCATTTTAGGTTGCATTGCATTAGAAGCACGTTTATTGCTTTCATAGAGTTTAGAGAGTGAGTTGACCGATATTGAGATTCTCGTGCTTTATTTTTTAAAATTTTGTATTGTTTGGATTGGGGGTCGAGTATGAGTTGATTGAGCCATGAATAGATGACTTTAAGCATATGGATATTGAGAACGTGGTATGATGCTTTGAATTACATATTTACAAGCTTGTGAGATTTTGAGCCTTTACTGCTTCTATTTTGTGCAGTCTTGTTTGTAATTTGAGTGTATCATTCATGTTGTTAGAATTCTAGAACTTGCTCTGGCATCTCTGTCAAGGTCACATGTTGTATGCGAATTGTGAAAATGATCAAAGGCCATTTTGTTAGCCCTTCAAGCCTTTTGCTTACCTAATGATGATATTGAAATCCCTAGTTAGCCAACTTGAGCCTATTGCCTAATTTTTAATAGCCACAATTCAAGCGTTAACTTGATAAATCTTTTACCCAACACTTAAGCGTATAGCATTGAGTAAAGGAATTGAATAAGGGTGAATGGGTGAAATCAAAATGTTAGAAGGTGATGTTATAGTTGGTTGATGAGAACAAAAGAGAAAGAAAAAGGAGATATGAAATGTTGAAAACTCATATAAGAGTAAAAAAAAAAAAATAGATCGATGAATGAGTTTTCTTTGAATGAACTTGGAGGTTAAGAATTGTAATGTGGATGGTTGAGTTTACAAAATAAAGGGGATGGAGATAAGAAGAATTGGTGAAAATGAGAGGTGATTTGAGTAGCATATTGAGCTTTAATGTAGATGAATTATATGCTCACCGGTCTATACGCTCGAGTTTGAGTCACTCTATCCATATTTTACTACCCCAACCAAAGAGCCTTCATTACAACCAAAGGAAAAAAGTCCTTTTTGATTCACAATTTTGCATACATCCTAGTGGCGGAGATATGAGACGATTTGCAAGCCTATGGTAATTCTGCAATAATTAATTGAATTGAGCGTAAACACGTCCTATATTCATTCGAGATGAGAGTATACACTTGATCTTTGTGAGGTGTAATTCTTAGCATTTACCATGGTTTCTTTAATATGTGCTCTATGTTAGATGTTTGAGGCTTGGTTAATTCGTTGCTTGATACCTACAATGAACAATACAAAATTTTATGGAGTTGTTGTGCGTTCAACTTTTCATTACTCCCAGTCATGTTTTGTCTTGTTTTTAAAAGTGTTGACCAGGACGGCCAACAATTTAAGTTTGGGGGTATTTGTTCATTTGGTTTTATACCATTGATTTGGGCTTCCAAGACTTGAGTTTTGTGTTGTTTTTGAGTATTTTGAGTCATTTGAGTAGCCAAGCAATGTTGAGAGCCAATTATATTGAGTTTATAGTCATAGTAATGAATCGTGTATCAAAAGAAGTACAAACGAGCAAACAAAGAGAGATTGATTTGAAGAAACGTCCAAACGCGTCAAATTTCCATCACTGGCAGCGTTTTGTATTTTGGCCATAACTCTCTCTACAAAATTGATATTGAGATGATTCAAGTGGCTATGGAAAGCTAAGAGATAGAGCTACAACTTTGAAGAAGGGCTCAAAAGCAAATTCGGACATTTGGTGGGCGAAAAAACCAGGCGGGCGCTGCAGCGCTCGTCCACTGCAACCCGTACCTGAAGATGAATTTTGGAACAGAAAAAGAGACGGAGGAAAATTTGAGCAGGTCGACCCGGTCCGCCTCTAAAGGCGTCGACCGGTCAGGTCGACCGTCGCCGATGTGGGTGCGACGGTGCACGCAAGTCTTGCGTTGAGACAGAACAACCCATCCTTGTTTTATCATTAAGGGGGACCGGTCATACAAGGAGTCGACCGGTCGAAGACCCCTTGGACCGGTCGCCCTATGTAAATTTCGCAGTGTTTCTTTTTAATCTCTAGCAGTGCGCGGCCGGTCGCCCTCAAGTTTGACCGCAAAATTCTAACCGTTGTGCAGCAGACATCTTTTCCTTAAATTGTGGGATTGATTTCTAACAGCTATATTCTTGATTTTAATTTTATTTTTCTGTAGATTTTCAATCCCCAAGAGGAGCCTATGCTTGATCAATCATCTCCTATAAGTAGAGGAAGTTTTGGAGCAACCAATACAACACTTGAGATACAACACAACAAGATACATTCAAGCATAGTCTTTAGCTCTTCATTGTTATCATTCTTGTTGTAATTTGCCTAGCTTATCACTTTCACATCTTGAGGTCTAGGCTTTCATTTCTTGATTACACTTGCACTCAAATTGTATTATTCATTATTGAGTTGTAATCTTGATTTTGGTCATCATTCAACACAAAACATCCTTTGAGTATTCTTGTGGTAAGAATACACTTGGGTGATCTAGGTGATAGGTGTTTCAAGAGTGTGGTGCTCTTGAGGTGTTTGAAGAATTTGGTATTCTTCAAGATTGAAGATTGTGGTGATCTTCAAAGGTGCCGTTGAAGGAAGATTGTGGTAATCTTCAAAGGGAGATTGTGGTAATCTCCAAAGGTGGTGTTGAAGAAGAGTGTGGTGCTCTTCAAGGTGTTGTAAGTTGAATTTGTATTAATTATGGTAATTAATAAAATTCTTTTTCTTTTTCGAAACCCATCCCGGATATACTGGGGTAGTAGAGCACATAGTCCCTAGGTGGGGTGAAGCTCTATAAATCGACGTGTGTTGTTTACTTTCCGCACCTTTATTCTTGTCTTGGCTTGTTTTGTTCGAAAAAGAGGGCATAATCGAAAACATGGAGATAATCTATTCAACCCCCCTCTAGATTATCGTAGCCGCTTGGACTTACACCTTCCAGATATCATCTTTACTCACGGAGCGGAGCTGTAGCAAGCCAACCCAGGTGAGTTAGCATAATTCAAACCAGGGCCTCCATAGGTCGACCAATTGAATGGATCTCAATAGATCGGTCAAATACATAGATCCTAGCAGGTAAGCCCAACACTTACAGGGTTTAGCAAGTTAACCCATCACTCAGAGCTTGGCAGATCCACCTAATGCTCAACCCTTAACAGATTGGCCCATTGTATTGGGCTTAGCATGTCGGCCTAACAGACAAGCCTTAATAGATCGGCCCATTGCGTTGGGCTTAGCAGGTCGGCCCAACAGACAACCCTTCACAGATCGGCCCATTGCCTTGGGCTTAGCAGGTCGGCCCAATCAGCTCGGCCCAGACCATATTTAACATTTATCAATTGCTCCCCCAACTATGGTGAAAAGGCACTTCAACTATAGTTGCTTCATGCCGAGCTGAACTGCTCTAGGGTTCCCCCTTTTTATTTTTAAATTCCCGCCTCTTCGTTGTCCTGTCTTTTCACATCTTGTCACATAAAATAAAATGGCTGACAAGATGTCCTTTCGAATCCCGATGTATATTCACCTCCCTTGGATCAAGCCTTGATCGACGGTCCACCTTTCACCCTTTCAAATTCCTTCTCTCTCCTGCCTTTATAAAAGGAAACCAATCTCCTTAATTTTCCATTTCTTCCCTTTTGTCTGAGGAAACACTTTAGTGCCTTTAAGCTTGATTACTCCGACGACTTTCTCCAGATTTCGGCGGCTTCCACCAACCAGGATTTCTTCCTTCTCTCCTTTGTATTCTTTTTCCAACCAGTAGGTATTTGTTTCTTTCCCTTCTATCTCTTTCTTATTCATGGCTTCTTCGTCTTCTCCTTCGACTCCCTTGGACCCTTATATCGCCGAACTAGAACGGTGGTCCTCGGAAATTGGATCAGGTTCACAACCTCTTCGCATCACAGAGATTCCTTCCTTAGATCCCGATGCCACTGAATCAAGTTCTGGTTCAGACATAGATTCTGGCATAAAAGAAATCCGAGCTTCAAGCTCTGGCCCCCTACCAGAGTTCCCTCATGATTTTAAGGAGACAACCATAACTGCTCACACACTTTAAAATATAAGAAAAAGTGCAAAAATTTCTTCCTCCATTAAACTCTCTTTACCTAGTCATGCAGACCGCCCCAACCGACCTCCGCCTAACGCCCTAGCCTTCTTCGTAGGTCAATTAGAGGGTGGACTTCGGTTTCCCATCCATACTTTAATGACTGAGGTATCCACACTTTACCGTGTTCCCCTCAACCAGCTGGCCCCTAATTCTTTTCGAATCATGGCTGGCTTTTTAATACTAACTGTAGGTCCCAAGGAGTGTGAGTGTAAGGTTTAGAAGGGGGGGTTGAATAAACCTTACCAACTTTTCGATTTAGTCCTTTTTAAAATGTTCAGAGTTAATATTTCACAAATGAGTCCTTGATGGACACTAAGTTAGTTAATCGATAGAGTTAGTCACTCAACGCACTGACTGAGTGTTGATAGAATAACTCACTGTTTTTACTAAAGACTTAACTCGACCGTGTGATATGTTTTTATTGGAAGACTTAACACCCTTGAATTTGGTTAAGTTTGTTTTAATATATGGTTTTAGAACTAGGTTGATTATCAATTGGATAGCAAATTTATCAAAGAGATATAAAAGTAATATGCGAAAATTAAAGTACTAAAATGCAAATGACACAATAAGTTTTTATAGAGGTTCAAGATGGGGTAATTCTTCTACTCCTCTCTTCTCCAACTCCCGGAGGAATCCACTAAGTATTGATCAATATACGAGTGGTTAACAGTCGAATACAAGTCTTGATCACACAAAGTGACTTGATCCTTTGGGACTCGATCGGAGATGCCTTGGTCACACACCGCTTCTCGTGCGACTCGGCTTCTTCACAGGGCAAATGCCTTGCTACTACAAACACTTGCTCAAGCTTCTTGGATTTGATCACGAAGCCCTCCAAAAACTTGAGACCGGTTCGACCTTGAACCTTCCTACAATCCTCCATGGAATGTAGACCCTTGATTCTTCAAATGTTTCCTCTTCAACTGATAGAAGTTGTCTTTCCTTCACAATGAGTGTTGGATTGATTTCCTTCGTAATGTAGGCTTGAGGATTGAATTTGAATGACTTGAGAATATTTTTGGTTACGATTCAAATGTTAGCTTGAATGTTCGTGGTTGTAACCTTCTCTCGAGTTATTCCTCAGCCTTTTATAGTGATCTTTTTAAAAATTTGCCCGTTGAAGAGATAGGCTTATTTTTAAAAGATACTTGTGGTCGTTGGCTTGTCTTGTTGCGATCTTGGAATTGCCACTTCCTCGTATGATTCTTCATCTTTTCGAGTTAAACACAAAAAGTGCGAGTGCTTCCCATTGGTTTATTCCTTTTGCACGTTTAAGGGATCGAGCACTTCAAGAAAGCGATGGAGGTATTACTTGTTTAAGTAATTCTCTTGACTTCGTAAACGGATCTCTTTCGATTATCTCGTCTTGATGCATTTTCTTAACTTCCCATTTGACTTCAAGTCGACTTCTAATCATTGGATGACTCTTGTCATTTCAACTTGAGACTTAGGCTCATTTCTTGAGTTGACTTGGCCGATACTTCACTCACCAGTATCTCACCGCACCTTGATCGAGTTCATGTCTTCTCTTCTTGCCACACTCACTTTGCCTTGCGTCTTCTTCCTTCTAGTCTCTAGTTGTCTTCTTGCATGTTCGGGCATAGGCGACTTGACTCACTCGACCAAATTTATCTATTACAATGCAATTTACAACGAAAAAAATGGGGTGCCAACTTTCTATTCTAAGTTTTACATGGCATTCATCAAAATCTAAAAATTAATTTCCCAACAATTTCCCCCTTTTGATGATGCCAAAACTTAAAACATTCATACAATAAAGTAATGAGAAAGATACGTACAGGACAATGCGAGAATCACGAGAATGTATGCGTAGAATCAATCTTTTATTGATCATAACATTCTTGTTCTTTACACAGCTGTTTACATAGTGTATCAGAGCATAAACAGAATTTAAAGTAACTATGATGTTCTATATCTACACAAGTATAGAAATTGAACGATTTTATTCGATGTACAGAAGACTTACATAACAATGTATTTACATAGTAAAATACATGAAGGGGTGGGCAGCAACACTTCATCTCCTTCGCTGCCTCCTTCTTTCATCTTCTTCAGTTCTGTCATCTTTAGACCTTTTTCTCTTTTTCTAGTTTCATCGCCAATTCCCTTAATACCTTCCTCCGAATGAGCTAGAGAAGTGGTGGCAGCAACAGTAGTGGCAATCTGCTGCACCACTCCCATAGGATCAACTTCCAGCTGTGATGTAGAAGACTCCCCTGGTCCTTCCAACATCCTTTGCTCATGTAGGGCTCTGGATTCCCGCATGGCTTGCTGCAACTCCAATTCTTCTGTAGCAGCAGCAGGGTCCAGGTCATCATCATCACTCCCCGAGAGAACATCAAACAGAGGATGGGAGTGATCAGTGGTCTCTGTGAACGGGCAGATGTTGGCTTTCTCACGTGCTTCTGCGTCCTCAGCTGCTTTAGCCCTTTCGTTTTCTTTGCGAATCTGCAATATATTGATACAATTATCCTCGTCAAGGACTTGCAGCACTGTGTCAACCTTAAGAAACTTGAAGAGTTCTTCTTCTTCAGTAATGAACTCTGGACGTTCAAACTGCACTCTGGATAGGCTCAGCTTCCATTTCCTCCACTCTCGCAGACAATCTTGGATGTCCGGATATAATGGAGAATACATGATTACATCGTCCTCATCATTCTCTTGCTGACCCTCGTTCTCCGGGATTAAAGGTAGCAAGCTTTGGTGTTCCACATCTTCTGTTGCGTCTGTTGCAGGAGGGCATACAACCCTGTCAACAGGCGAGTTTGCTTTCTCAGCTTCTTCTTGTGTCTCAGTTGTTCGAACTACAGTTGTGTCTTCAGTGTGCCTCTGCTGATCGCCTTCAGCAGACTTGGCCATTTCATCAATCACTTCCGGAGACTCTACTTCTCCAGCAGTCTCGGGTATCTTCTCCAGCTGAGTGGCAGACTCAGCCGTCTTCTCAAGCTCGGAGATCTTGGAAATTCTTCTTTTTCTCTTTGTTTTTACCAGAGGAATGTCTGGCTCCACTTCCTCCAGTTCATTGAAGGTAAATGCCTTTTCAGTTATCTTAGAGGCAGCTGCCTTCCTTGTTGTGGCAGTCCTCTTTTTCTTGATCACCGGAGAAGGATTAATGGTTCCTTCTCCATCATGGCTGCGCAGGGGCAGGAGACACTACCGCGAGGGGGTGTGACTCGAGCTGCGCAGGGCAGTGCAGATTTCTTTTTCTTTGTTGCGAGCGTGATCTTCTTAGCAGCTAGATCTTCTTGGGAGGAGGGACAATCAGATCTTCTTGGGTCACCGATTCCCCTCACTCGTGATCGCTCTCTTGGCGTAAGCTCTCTCAGGCGCCAGAGAGGTTTGATCGAAACATCCTATTGCTAACATGGAACGCCTTTCCATGCCGAAGAGGTACTCCTTTTACTTCCATCAGCCGGCCAATCACCAGGCCGTATCCTAGGGAACCTCCAAACGTACCATCCTCCTTGAAGGATTTGTTCCCAACATTCTGCGTCTCGTATACAAACTCAACCCAATTCACCTTCTTTTCTTCAAGGATCGCAGCCATTACGATCAACTTAGCCTTAGACAGCTGGTCAAAGCTGCCAAATTTGATGTCTATGCATTTGGCAACAATGTCCAGCAATTTGTGGTAGTCCTCTTTCAGCAGCTTCTTGTTAGCTGTGTAGACCACTTTAGCAGCACAGTCGGTCTTGGCTACTTCCTTCCAAGCAGCAGCCAGGTTTACCTCAGCTTCATGAATCTCCGGCACTCCTTCCGCCGGCAACAAGCAGTGTTCTGCCAAATCCTTGGCGGTAATGGTGAACTCCTTACCATGAACAGAGGACTTGATGCCCTCATCGTGAACCTCAGCGTTCACATAGAACTGTGCGACCTCTTCCACGTAGGTCAGTGGGAATTCCAGCGTCAAAAACGATTTTAATCCAGATTTTTCCAGCTTCTCAGCAATCTTCTTCACGAGGGTGTCGTCGGACCCCTGTTTGATCATGCCGTCAAAATCCACAGTAGACCCAGTGTGGATTTGCTTTCCCAACTTCACGAAATCATGAGTAGGTGCCATTTCGAGATGTTTTACCGAACAAAATTTGAAAAATGAACTGAGGATTGATAAGGTTTTGAAAGTAAATTTTGCTTTTGCCTTCGAGAGAGAGATGAGCAGTTTTGGTAAAGTGAGAGAGAAACGGACGAAATGGTTTAAGTATGGTTTATGAAAGGACGTGCGGGTGGTTTTTGAAATTTGATCAAAATCAACGGCTTAGATCTTGCACGCCGATTAGCATTTACGTTTTCGCATTTAATGCGGCAGAATTTATATCCAATCATAAGCTCGGTGTGCAGCTTTTGACTGTACACGTCATAATTATGCTGACGTCATTCTTAAAAACATTCCCGCTTAGTAAAAACGACCGCGTTTTTGTCACTTTGCTCATAAATGACTCACTTACTCCTTAGCTGATTCGATCCTTCTTCTCTCTATTCTCCTTGTGACTCAAATTGTCGACTAACTCAAGATGGTGACTTTCCGATCTGGCCGATTTACCTAAATTTGAATTAAGAGTTCACTCTTTTTTCCTCTTTTCGTGTTTCATCTCTTTTCTTTAAGTCTTCTGAGTGTCAACTCAGCTCAATTAACCCCAATTCATGTTTGAGTTCTTCAAATCTTGATTCACATAATGGTTTTGTGAATATGTCAGCCAACTGCTTATCAGTTGAAATATATTCCAAGGTGATGTCTTTCTTTTCAACATGGTCTCTTATGAAGTGATATCTGACATCAATGTGCTTGGTTCTTGAATGTAATACCGGATTTCGAGTGATTGCAATTGCACTTGTGTTGTCACACATAATTGGAATTTCCTTTTCTTCAACTTCATAGTCTCTCAGCTGATGTCTCATCCATAAGACTTGGGCACAACAGCTGTCCGCAGCTATGTATTCTACTTCAGCTGTGGAGGTGGCTATTGAATTTTGCTTCTTGCTAAACCAGGAAATTAGCCTATTTCCAAGCATTTGACATGTGCCTCGAGGTGCTCTTCCCCATCAACTCTACATCCAAAGATAGTCGAGTCTCAATAACCAATTAGCTTGAATCCACCTTCCTTTGGATACCATAAGCCAACTTCTTGCTTCCTTTCAAGTATCTCAAGATCCTCTTGGCCGCAGCCATCATGGCTTTCTTTTGGAGCGATTGAAATCTTGCACATACCCCTATAGCAAAGGTGATGTCCGCCTGCTTTGCCGTGAGATAGAGCAAGGATCCAATAAGTGCTCAGTATCTAGTTTGATCTACGTGCTTGCCATCCGCATCCATATCCATTTTGATGATGTATTCATTGGTATTTTCACGAAGACTTCTCTTCCATACCAAATTTCTTCATTAAATCTCTGGTGTATTTTGTCTTTATTATAAGGTTCCATCCTTCACTTTGTTTCACTTGGAGTCCAAGGAAGAATGTCACTCTCCCATCATGCTCATTTCGAATTTGCTTTGCATGAGATTTGAAAATTTATCACACACTTCTTTTGTTTGTGGATCCAAAAATGATGTCATCCACATATATTTGAACAAGCAAGATGCTCTTCCCATCTTGGATTCTGAAGAGTGTTCTATCCACTTTGCCTTTTGTGAATCCATTCTCAGTCAAGAATTGTGACAATGTATCATACCATGCTCTGGGTGCCTGTTTCAATCCATATAGAGCTTTCTTGAGTTTGTATACCTTATCTCCAAGAGTCTTCTGCTCAAATCCTGGAGGTTGTTCAACATACACTTCTTCTTTCAATAAACCATTAAGAAATGCACTCTTCACATCCATTTGATATACAATAAAGTTCTTGTGAGCTGCATAGGCAAGAAACATCCTTATGGCTTCCAATCTTGCCACAGGAGCAAAAGTTTCATCAAAATCTATCCCTTCTTCTTGGCAATACCCTTTGGCTACCAATCTTGCTTTGTTTCTCACCACAGAACCTTCTTCGTTCATCTTGTTTCTGAACACCCATTTAGTGCCAATAACATTTTGATGGGTAGGTCTTTGAACCAATTCCCACACTTTGTTTCTTTCAAACTGATTCAGCTCTTCTTGCATGGCTTGAATCCAATGTGTGTCATCTAATGCTTGTGACACATCTTTTGGCTCTATTTGTGAGATGAAGCAAGTAAACATTTCTTCTTGTTGAGTTCTGGATCTAGTTTTGACACCTTCTCTTGCATGTCCAATGACTAGTTCTGGTGGATGGTCTCTCGGCCATCTTACATCAAAGTTGGAGTAAGTTAGCGGATTCACTCATCTTGCACTGTGTTATATTGGTCGCTCTCTCTCATCATCACTTAGCCGCAAATTTTCCAAATTTGTTTTTGAGACTCACTATCTCATCTTCATCCGGGTTCATAATTCTAGCTTCACTTCAACATAGGGACTCTTCTCGCATGGTTGGTTGATTCACTTATCACCGACTCTTCAATGTCTTCTCCATTTACATTGGGTTCATCATACACCACATGGATGGATTCTTCTCGTAACCATAGTCCTCTTGTTGAGTACTCTGTGAGGCTTTGCTTTCACCGAGTATCCCAAGAAGATACCTTCATCACTTTGGCATCAAAAGCCTTTAAATTATCTTTGCCATTGTTATGCATGAAGCATTTGCATCCAAATATTCTAAAATATGCAACATTTGGCTTTCTCCCCCGTCCAAATCTCATAGGAGTCTTTGTCACCGTCTGTTTATCATGCATCTATTTTGAGTATAGCATGTTGTGTTTATTGCTTGACCCAAAATCTTTTAGGCAGCCTGCTTGGCCTAACATGGTCCTTCTGCCGCTTTTTGAGAGTTTTATTCCTTCTTTCTCGCAACTCCATTCTCTTTGTGGAGTCCTTTGCTGCAGATAATTCATGACCAATACCATTTTCAATACAAGATCTTGAGTGATTATACCATTGACAAACTCGGTTCCTCGTCGATCTTATTTTGATAATGGTTTGCTCTTCTCATTTTGGATTTTCTTCATCACCGTGGGTAGTTTCTCGCAGAGTTTCTTTCTTCTTACACATGAATATTGTCCATGTATATCTTGAGTAGTCATCTACTACCACCAAGGTATATTTCTTCCCACTTATCTTTGTTGGTTCATTCAACTGGACCAAATAGATCCATATGTAGTAGGTGCGATTCTTGTTGAAGATGGACATGTCTTTTCTTTGAATGATGATTTGATTTGCTTTCCCATCCGCATGCATCACATACACTTTCCTTCTTGTACATGTCGAGTCCGGAAGTCCTTCTACAAGATTGCTCTGGCAAGCTTGTTAATTGTTTTGAAATTCAGGTGACTCAGCTTCTTGTGCCACAACCAACTTGATTCAGCTGTGCTCTTTGCTAACAAACAGGTGCTTGGTGTTGCAGTTGACCAATCTACCACATACATGTTCTTTTGTCTGCATCCTTGCAGCACAACTTCATTGGATTCATTGTCTTTGATTTGGCATATACCCATGTTAAATCCAACATTGTAGCCTTTGTCACAGAGTTGACTTATGCTTAGCAGGTTGAAGTTGAGTCCTTCAACATATGCAACATTTGTATTTCTAATCCATTTTTCTTTATGCATCCAATGCCTCTTATTTCTCCTAGAGCTTCATTTCCTCCGAATATGACTTTTGCACCTCTGACTTCCTTGAATTTTGACAGATTTTTCTTGTTTCCTGTCATATGTCTGGAACAGCCACTATCCATGTACCAGGTTCTTTGGCACTCAGCTGTTCCTTGAACCTGCAATCAAGGAAATTAGATTTTAGGTACCCATACTTGTTTGGGTCCTGAGGGGTTAGTATTATAAGATGATCCAACTAACCTATAGCCAAATGATTTGACTTTAAGAGGTTGCCATCTATCAGAGCCATAATCATAATTAACTTTAGCAAATTGCTTGGGGGTTCTAGGTTCATACAGCTGTCTCTTTTGTCTGTATGCCTGTGAATGTGTTTTAGCAATTGCTTTGTTTGGATAGTTGTGATATCTTTGAGTGTAGTGTTTGGGTGCATATGTGTGCTGATGATAGCTCTTTTACCTTTGGAATGGCCTTTGCTGAGTTCTAGGCCTTTGCCATTTAGGCTTATATTCCATAGGTCTTTGCTGATAGTTCACATTATTCCAATCAGCTTGACTTGGGTACTTTCTACCATTCCCATCATGTGTGTTTCTTTTATAGAATTTTTGGGGCCTTTGGTAGCTCTGTTTCTTTTTTACAGAGTATTTTCTATTTGGGGTTTGCTTTGAGAACTCGGGCCGGATTTCTTCTCACTGTCCTCTCAAAGACACTCAATCTCAGGTTGTTTTCCTTTTCCTTTATAACCAAGGCCAGTTTGCTTGTGGTTGTGCTTTGGAATAAATGTGTATGCACTATTTGGATTTTTGGTTTTTTAAGATACTTCATTACTTGAAGATCCTTTTTCCAAAATCACTTTTGGAGCTTGACATAGTACAGAGGAATTAAATCCTAAGCCTGTCTTATCTCCACATTCTCTTTGACTCATAATAAGGTCATCCAAGGATTTAGATGCCTTAGTGAACGAGGCAATCACATTTTTGAGGTCATTCTCCCTCTTTTCTATAGCAGCAATCTCGATATTAGCTTAGCCTTTTTCAAATTTTTAGACTTTTATTCTCATCGGCTATGTGACTTAGAGTACTCAGCTCCTTAGTCAGCTGTGAGTTTTGGCTCTTGAGTAGGTTGTTTTCCTCATTTAGTAGTGTGTGTGAGGTTTTGATGTGTTCAAAGTCTTTCATCATTTTGCCTAATGAATCATAAAGATCAGTGGGTGATGAAGTGTGTGTGTCACGAGTCCACTATCACTAGAATACGAGTGTGATGAGTTAGAGTGTACCTCATCTTCTTGGTCGAGTTGGTTTTGTTCTTTAGCCATTAGACGATCAAGCTTTCTTCTTCGAGTCACTTGAGTAGTCACCACACTACTTCGACTCACCAATTGTGTCTTTTGACTTGGTTGTCTCGGCAGTCTCTGCAGCCAACATTGCCTTTTTCTTTTCTTGTCTTCTTTCTCTGAAGATTTTTCTTTCCTCTTCATTCATGTACTTGTTAACTACGGGGTATGGGAAATCAATGGCATAGTGACTGGTTGCATGCCCAAAGATAGATTCTCAACCTTTTGATCACTCTTTCCATTCTTGGATTGTCGGCTCTTTGATATTCAACTTTTTGATGCTCGCTCTCTTGGGTGGTCTCTCCTCCCTTGACTTGGAGGAGCCGAGTGTCTTCCTGGAGGATTCACCTTTGCCTCTCTTGTAGTTTTTATTGAAGAACTTGTTAAATCTTTTAACCATTAGGGCTATTTCCTCTTGGTCAATAACTTCTTTGACCTCAGCTCTCTTGCTATCCTTAACAATTAGAGCAGTTATTTTGGGCACATCTGTCTCCTCTTGGTCTTTTCTTCTCAGCTCAAATTTGTAGGCTTTGAGATCTGAGAATAACTCATGGTTGGATGTCTTGGATAGGTCCATGGAATGTCTCATGGCCATGATTTTCATATCCCACTCAGTTGGGAGACTTCTTAGAATCTTCATACACATTTCCTTCTGTGTATATTCTTTTCCAAGTGCAGACAGTTCATTGGTAATTTTTGTGAACCGAGCATCCAGCTGATCCAAGGTTTCTCCTGCAAGCATCTTAAAGTTTTCAAATTTTTGTACAACAATAGATAGTTTATTTTCTTTGATTTGCTCTGAGCCTTCGCAAATCAAGGTTAGCTTGTCCCAGATTTCTTTTGCCGCTTTGCATGATTTGACTTTGTTGAACATGGCTTTGTCCAAAGTTTTGTAAAGAATGTCCTTGGCCACATTGTCCAAGTTATATCTTTTCCTGTCATCATTTGTCCATTCAGCTCTTGGTTTTCCAACCATCGCTGGTCTGGGAGCAGCAACTCTTCTTGCAGTTGTGTTCACTTTTAAGATTTGGAGTGGCCCATCTTCTATCACTATCCACATCTCATGCATCCCTATGTTCACTTCAATTATGAACATAGGGATGCATGTCAAATTTGCTTCCATGATAATAACTTTGTTGAATAAAAAAACTTTTGAAAGATTAAGTACTAAAACAAGCTTTGAAAAATTTGGAGATCTAGTTCAAGAACTGCGTCGGAAGGCTCAATGAACCAACCGCTCGATACCACTTGTAGGTCCCAAGGGGTGTGAGTGTAAGGTTTAGAAGGGAGGTTGAATAAACCTTACCAACTTTTCGATTTAGTCCTTTTTAAAATGTTCGAGTTAATACTTCACAAATGAGTCCTTGATGGACAAACTAAGTTAGTTAATCAAATGAGTTAGTCACTCAACGGACTGACTCGAGCCGTTGATAGAATAACTCAAATTGTTTTGATTAAAGATTTAACTCGATTGTGATATGTTTTTCAATGGAAGACTTAACACCCTTGAATTTGGTTAAGTTTGTTTTAATATATGGTTTTAGAACTAGGTTTATTATCAATTGGATAGCAAATTTATCGTGATATAAAAGTAATATGCGAGAAATTAAAGTAATCTTGAAATGTAAATGACATAATAAGTTTTTATAGAGGTTCAAGATGGGGTAATTCTTCTACTCCTCTCTTCTCCAACTCCTGGAGGAATCCACTAAGTATTGATCAATATACGAGTGGTTAATGATCCGATACAAGTCTTGATCACACAAACGACTTGATCATTTGGGACTCGATCGAGATGCCTTGGTCACACAAACTTCTCGTGCGACTCGGCTTCTTCTTCACAGGCAACCGCCTTGCTACTATAGCCCACTTGCTCAAGTTTCTTGGATTTGATCACGAAGCCCTCCAAAAACTTGAGACTGGTTCGACCTTGAACTTCCTACAATCCTCCGTGGAATGTAGACCCCTTGATTCTTCAAATGTTTCCTCTTCAACTGATAGAAGTTGGCTTTCCTTCACATATGAGTGTTGGATTGATTTCCTTCGTAATGTAGGCTTGAGGATTGAATTTGAATGACTTGAGAATATTTTTGGTTACAGTTCGAATGTTAGCTTGAATGTTCGTGGTTCAGGTAACCTTCTCTCAGAGTGATTCCTCAGCCTTTTATAGTGATCTTTTTAAACATTTGCCCATTGAAGAGATATGCTTATTTTTAAAAGACACTTGTGGTCGTTGGCTTGTCTTGTTGCAGTCCTTGGAATTGCCACTTCCTCGTATGAATGATTCTTGACTTTTCGAGTTCGACACAGTGCGATGCTTCCCATTAGGTTATTCCTTTTGCACGCTTCTCGACTTAGACTTCAAGAAAGCAGTATGGAGGTATTACTTGTTTAAGTAATTCTCTTGACTTACGTAACGGATCTCTTTCGATTATCTCGTCTTGACCGCATTTTCTTAACTTCCCCATTGACTTCGAGTCGACTTCCAATCATTGGATAACTCTTCTGTCATTTCAACTTGAGACTTGGTCATTTTGAGTTGACTTGACCGATACTTCACTCGATTGTATCTCACCGCATCTTGATCGAGTTCCTGTCTTCTCTTCCTTGCCACACTCACCGCCTTGCAATGAGTCTTCCTTCTAGTCTCTAGTTGTCTTCTTGCATGTTCAGCATAGGCGACTTGACTCGACGACGACCAGCCTATCTATTACAATGCAATTTACAACAGAAAAATGGGGTGCCAACTTTCTATTCTAAGTTTTACATGGCATTCATCAAAATCTAAAAATTAATTTCCCAACACTAACCAAATATTTAGAAATAGAACCCACTACCGAGTTGTTCTTTGCCTTATTCCAGGTGAAAAGCTCGACCACCAAAGGCCTATTCTACATTACCTACCGAGGTGATGCTCAGTTCTTGAGCAAATATCCCTCTTCCAATAAATTCTGGAAGGACAAGTATTTTTTCATTTTTTCTCCCAGACCTTGGGGCTTTCCCATTGCTTGGACATGGAGCCTTCCTCTTCAGCACAAGCATAACCCCCGAGATCGTTCCCCGAGCTCCAGGCCCTGATAAATAAACTTACCCTAGTCAAGTATCACCTATCCCGACTTATCACTCCTTCTCTTCTATACCACTTCGAACTGAGCTTTATTAATGCCCCTTTAAATGGCGATATTGGTAATTACATGTCCATTTTCAACTTCTCTTTCTTTTCTCATCTGTTGACTGACCTTTTTATTTTCTTATGCAGACATGTTGATGGCACAGATGGTCCTTGAACAGAAAGAGGAGGAGCGACAAGCTGCTTCTGTTTCCCTTTCGTCCAATGATGGTGCTACCGCTCAGGGGAGGCAATCCCCCCAAACCAGGCGACCTGACTTGGCTGCCATTGTTATCGCCGACATGACCGGTCCGGCAAGTTGGCCTATTGTTAAGTTGGTTTTTATACCAATGTATTGAGTATTCTAAACTGGGATTTTGCGGTGTTTTAGAGTATTTTAGTGTCGTTTCAGTCGAGTTCGTGTCATTTGTTGTCGTTTGAGAGTTGGGACTAATCTTGGAAGCCGAAATTGGGTAAAAACGATGAAAAATGTGTTTGGACGGTGAAGATCGTATATTAGAAGTGAAAAAACAGAAAAATATCGTGCGAGAACGAGCGCCGCATCGCCAAAACCCCCACGCCGCAGCGCGGGGGTCGAAAATAGTACAGTGGCGAAAAGGACGAGGACGCGGCTGCAACTTGGCCAAGGGGGTGCAGCCAGCCAAAGACACATTGCAAAGCAACAGGGGGGCGACGTACATGGCGCCGCAGTGCCCGAGCCCAAGGGCCGCGCCGCGCGTGAGCAGCAGAAGGAGTGCGCGGCCAAGCCTTGTCGCACGCGGGGCGAGAGATGCAGCGCGTGACCATCCAGCACACGACAACCAAGCAATGTGTAGCGGAGAAGCAGAACAGGCGCGCTGCAGCGCCATCTCCAATGGTTGCAGCGCGCGTCGATCTTGTAGCAAAGACATGCCGATGTGCGCAAGCGGCAAAGACGAGGATAGTGGTGCTTACTTGCGCGCGCATGGCCAACTGGTCGCTCTGTTTTGTGGGCTTTTTGGACGATTTTGAGGGTTTGAAGCATATAAATGCAACGAATTGTGTACAAACATGAGGTCGGACATTATTTTGAGCATAACGCAAGGCAAGAGACTCGGAGCTAGGGTTCGGGATGGTAATTGGAGGCACTTCTCGTCTGGACACAGAGAGAATTCCTTCTCTTTTCTTCTCAATTCTTTCTTTATTTTTCTATGTCGATTTCTTGAGATGTATAATTATTTCTTCATGAATTTTTGTACATCCATTATGAGCTAAACCTATTTTTCTAGGGGATTGATGTAACTTATGTTTGAACCTATGTTTTGATTTCCAGTTTATGAAATTCGCATATTATTTAATCTGTTTGTGCTATTTGATTTGATTGCATCTGGATTATCTGATCAATAATTTAGATTGTTTGGCGTATTTGATTTGACGCTCGAGAGAGGTAATTGAACGCCTGGCCATAGAATAGCACAACCTAGGTTTTCATAGAATCGAGAGATTTATGAATCTTTTGAAGCCTGTGATAGAATATTCATTGAGCATATTAGGGTTTAATTTATGATTTTTATATAGATATCGAAATCAGAAATTGGAACCTAAAATCACTTGGCACTCGAGAGAGGAAGTGATAAAAGGTAGGAATATTGGCTTATAGATTAATAACTCGTGATTAATAAACTGGATTGAAAACATAGGGGATAACTAGGTGAAATCAACCCTCTAGAATTCATCTTCTACGTGTTTCAATAATTGTCTGAACCAATTTCTTAGTTTAATTTTAGTTTTATTTTTAGTTTAATAAATTCTCATCTCTTTTCGATTTCTAGATAGAATTAAGCTATTTTAATTATAGTACTTAGTATAAAATTCGATAACAATCCCTGTGGAGACGATAACCTTACTTTCAAAACCTATACTAAAACTTGACACCGTACGCTTGCGGTAAGAATTTCGCAATCAAGTTGTTGGCGCCGTTGCCGGGGATTGTTTTATCCTATTTTAAACAATACTATTACCACGTAGTCTTAATCCTAATCTAGACTAGTATAGGATTTATTATTTCGTTTTTCTCATTTGACTTGTCTGTTTATGCGAGATTCCAAAGATATTAATTTGCTTTCTTTTGATCCAGAGATTGAAAGGACACTTCGAGCAATCCGAGCAGCAAAGCGAGCAGAGAATCGAGCAATGGCAGAAGGCAGGGACGATGAGAATAATAGAAATCGGGTTGTAAATGTGCCACCACGGCTGAGGCACGAAAAGGCAATCGGGATTACTTTACGCCCCCACGTGAACCAGAACTACTCCGGAATTGTGCGCCAGCCCATTAATGCAAATAATTTAGAATTGAAACCGGGCCTCATAAGCATGGTTCAGCAGAATCAGTTTAGGGAAAGTCTAGTGGATGATCCGAATACACATCTGGCCACATTTTTGGAAATTTGCGACACCATCAAGATGATTGGTGTGACTGATGGGGCCATTCGATTGAGGCTTTTCCCATTTTCACTTCGGGATAAGTGCTAGCGGTGGTTCTGAGACGTTCGCCCCTGGGAGTATTACGAGTACCGATGATCGACTCAAAAATTCTTACCAAAATATTTCCCTCCCAGCAAGACACTCCAACTGAAGAGCGAGATAGCCCAATTCCAACAGATTGATTTTGAGCCGTTATACGAAGCTTGGGAGCGATTTAAGGATCTGTTGAGAAGATGCCCATAGCATGGTTATGCAGATTGGTAGAGGGTTCAGTATTTTTACAATGGGCTGAATGGGCATACGAGGATGATACTAGATGCGGCATCAAGAGGTACATTGATGGCTAAAACTTCGACTGAGGCCTTACTTCAACTTAAAGAAATGGCCACAAACAACTATCAATGGCTTTCCGAGAGGTCAGCGCTGAAGCCGATTGTCGGTGTTCTTGAGTTGGATACAATGTCAGCTTTGGCAGCTCAAATCTCGAGTCTGACAAAGCAATTAGCAATCATGAATACCGGCAGCACACCACTGCAATCCACACTTCCACCCGCAGCCGTTCATGCAGCTGCCACTCATGAGGCCGAGCAAGTCAATTATGTGAATAACTGGGATTTTAATAACCGAGGTAATTCATTACCAACTCACTACCACCTGGGACTTCGCAATCATGAGAATCTCTCTTATAGCAACAATAGGAATGTATTGAATCCACCTCCAGGTTATCCAAACCCATCCAGTTCCAATGCACTCGGAGGTGAAAAGAAGCAGTCGCTTGAGGAGATGATCGGCTCATTCATCGGGGAGACCAGGAATCGAATGAATATGAGTGAGGCGCAGATTGATGGTCTGAATAATAAGATGAGCACAATGGAGACACATATTAGGTCGATCGAGATACAAATGGGTCGATTGGCTACGGTAGTGAATTCATTGCGAAAGATAAGGAAAGTTCCCAAGTGATACTGAGGTTAATCCGAGAGAGCTCTGCAATGCAGTTTACGTGAAAAAGGAAGCAAAAATTCAGCCTGGCCCTGAAGAATCACCTATTTATGCGAAACCAATGGAATCCAAAAAAATGAAGTTGGAAGATTTTGAAACTGTCAATCTGACAGAGGAGTGTAGTGCAATAGTCCAGAGTAAACTACCTCAGAAAATGAAGGATCCAGGGAGTTTCACTATTTCTTGTTCTATTGGAGGAGTTTTCTTTGAGAAACCACTTTGTGATCTTGGGTCCAGTGTGAATCTTATATCTCTTTCTGATGTGACGAAGTTTGGGCTCGGGGAGATGAAACCATCCAATATCACTTTGCAGTTCGTTGATCGATCCATCACCTATCCGTGGGGAATCATTGAAGACGTATTGGTAAGAGTTAATAAATTTGTTTTTCCTCTGGATTTTGTAGTGTTGGATGCGAACGAGGAGAAGAAAATACCTATCATCTTTGGGCGACCGTTTTTAGCTACAGCACAGGCTTTGATTGACGTAGAAACGGGGGAGCTAACTTTGCGGGTAAATCAAGAGAAAGTTGTATTCACCATCCATCCAACCAACAGGCTGAAATTTGAATAAAATGATGGTAAGCAGATGGTTGGGAATATAGCTGAAGACATTGGAGGTTGGGGAGTTTCTAAGGGCAATGTGGATAACATGCCTATTGGAGCCCCAACTTGAGGATAATCGATAGTGCATAGTGTCAAGATCAGTAAACTTGGCGCTTCTTGGGAGGCAACCCAAGCCCCTTTTTATTGCTTTCTTAGTTTTAATATAATTTAGTAGTTGTTTTTGTTCTTTCTGAATTTTTTGCATTTTTTAGGAGTAGTAAGTTGCATCATACCCCACCCCTCTTATTTGTGCAACTCCCATATATCCCACTCCATCTTCACAAAGGAGCATTATAACACCACACACACCATATTCATCTCATCCATTCACTATTTGGTAAGTTTGCAACTTCCAAACCCCACCCCATGGTTTTCCCCATCTTGTGATCGTTGTGTGATTGGATTGTAGTAGTGCTCAGATAATTGTTGTTGATTTGTGGATTGTGGATTGTTTGCTCATGCTAGACTTAGGCTTGGTGTTGATTTTTGGGATTGAATTGAGTTATCCATTGCATTCACTATCGTTGCCCAAATTCATGCATATGAGGTGTTTGATAAAATGCCCCAATGACAATTTCATATTGTTTAGTGCTATCTTGCATATCTATGCTTATCTTTTTGACATGGCACTATATTTTCTACTTGGGTGCATTATATATGGGCTTTGATTGTCGATTTCTCACCCATAACCGAATTCCATGGTTCCAAGAGTTTTGTTTTCTTCTCTACCTTGCTAGAATACAAGATGCGAAACCAAAAAGGACCCGGGCCAAGGCCAATGAGAAGAACAAGACCACACCTCGGAGGCATACAACACCCATGGGCTTGTGCACTCGGATGCATTGTGAGCTTATACGAGACACCTCCTACACATAGTAGTACCACATGACTAAGGAGCCTTTGCTCCTCGGCTACCAGGAAAGTCCTTTTTCCCACCTCTCCATTGGGGACAATGTCGTTTTAAGTTTGGGGGGTACAGTCTGTTTTTATATGAGTTGAACGGTCAAAAGAGCACGTGTTTGAACTGTGATTTAATCGTCTTTCCATTGATTCCATCTATATGCTTAACTCTATTGATTTATTTGGGGATGATTAATGCGATTGAGTGGTTCTTTTATGATCCCACCGGATTCTAGAACTTGTCTGATCACTAGTCGAGGCGAAATCCTAGGTGAAGTAACATTAAGGAAGTGATGTAGGCCATCTTTGAACAAGCCAGCCTAAAATGCCTACCTTTGTATTATATTTTCCCTAGTGTCCCCCTTTAAGCCTTATAAACCCGTTTCTTTGGCAACCAATCTAATACCCAGAGCCTAATGTGAATATCCTAATTACCCATCACTCATACACACAAAGTATAGAAAAATGTTGAAGGTTGAGGAGGGTATAATGAGAAGGGTATGAATTTAATTGCATGAAGTTGCCCGAGAAAAGAAGATATGAAACCCCATGTATGCAAAAGAATAAGTTTGGGGGTTCTGAAAAAAAATGAAAAAAAAATCAGCGAGATTGAAGGTTCATAAACATTTGGGATGTCAAAAAGTGAAGGGTAGTTGCTAATTGATGATTCGAAGTGATAATTGTGTGTTTGGGTGATTTGAGCTACTTAATCCTATATTTTCCTACCTTACCCTAAGCCCACATTACAAGCTTTAAAAGTCATATTGATCCTTGTGTTACATTAGCCTACATTAGTGGAGATTAGTGTGAAAGACAAGCCTATGGAGTCCGGTAAGCATCTCATCTCTATATTCAAAAAGTGGATCATTTTGAAAACACTTGATTGCGTGAATCTATCTGGATAATGAAAACGGGGTTGGCATAAACATGATCATATTGTGAAAATACGTGCTTGATTGATAGTGAAACGAAATTTGGCGAATGAGTTTGGTTATGGAGTTTTGCAGTTAGTCTGTTGAGTCAGTCGTCTTTATATTTATTTCCTTCATGTTTGTTGATTTTCAGAGTCTGTAATTGCTTGAGGACAAGAAAACGTTTAAGTTTGGGGGTATTTGTTAAGTTGGTTTTTATACCAATGTATTGAGTATTCTAGACTAGGATTTTGCGGTGTTTTAGAGTATTTTAGTGTCGTTTCAGTCGAGTTCATGCCATTTGTTCTCGTTTGAGAGTCGGGACTAATCTTGGAAGCCGAAATTGGGTAAAAACGATGAAAAATGTGTTTGAACGGTGAAGATCGCTTTTTAGAAGTGGAAAACGGAAAAATATCGTGAGAGAACGAGCGCCGCAGCGCTAAAACCCCCACGCCGCAGCACGGGGGTCGAAAATAGTACAGTGGCGAAAGGGACGAGGGCGCGCTGCAACGCCCGAGCCAAGGGCTGCAGCGCGCTAGCACACATTGCAGCAGCAGGGGACGACGTACATGGGCGCTGCAGTGCCCAGGCCCAAGGGCTACAACGCCCCGGCAGCGAGAACAGAACAGTCGCGGCGCCAAGGCCGCTGCACACGGCGAGAGATGCGATCTTGCGACCATCCGGCCAGACGACAACCAAGCAACGCGTGCGTGAGAAGCGAAGCGGCGCGGCTGCAACGCCATCTCAAGGGCTGCAGCGACGTCGATCATGTAGGCCGCACGACAGCCGATGTGCGGCAGCGAAAGGTGCAGATGATAGTGGTGCGCTGCGGCGCGCTATAGCAAGCCCTGCAGCGCTCGAACATGGCTGAATCTGGGTCGCTCTGTTTCGTGGGCTTTTTGGACGATTTTGAGGGTTTGAAGCATATAAATACAACGAATCGTGTACAAACATGAGGTCGGACATTATTTTGAGCACAATGCAAGGCAAGAGACTCGGAGCTAGGGTTCGGGATGGCAATTGGAGGCACTTCTCATCTGGACACAGAGAATTCCTTCTCTTTTCTTCTCAATTCTTTCTTTGTTTTTCTTTGTCGATTTCTTGAGATGTATAATTATTTCTTCATGAATTTTTGTACATCCATTATGAGCTAAACCTATTTTTCTAGGGGATTGATGTAACTTACGTTTGAACCTATGTTTTGATTTCCAGTTTATGAAATTCGCATATTATTTAATCTATTTGTGCTATTTGATTTGATTGCATCTGGATTATCTGATCAATAATTTAGATTGTTTGGCGTGTTTGATTTGACGCTCGAGAGAGGCAATTGAACGCCTGGCCATAGAATAGCACAACCTAGGGTTTCATAGAATCGAGAGATTTATGAATATTTTGAAGCCTGTGATAGAATATTCATTGAGCGTATTAGGGTTTAATTCATGATTTTTATATAGATATCGAAATCAGAAATTGCAACCTAGAATCACTTGTCACTCGAGAGAGGAAGTGATAAACGGTAGGAATATTGGCTTATAGATTAATAACTTGTGGTTAATAAACTGGATTGAAAACATAGGGGATAACTAGGTGAAATCAACCCTCTAGAATTCATCTTCTACGTGTTTCAATAATTGTCTGAACCAATTTCTTAGTTTAATTTTAGTTTTATTTTTAGTTTAATAAATTCTCATCTCTTTTCGATTTCTAGATAGAATTAAGCTATTTTAATTATAGTACTTAGTATAAAATTCGATAACAATCCCTGTGGAGACGATAACCTTACTTTCAAAACCTATACTAAAACTTGACACCGTACGCTTGCGGTAAGAATTTCGCGATCACCTATTGTCAAGCCTCCCGTAAAGAGGCCCTCTGTTGGCACCAGCGCGGGTGGTGCCAGGAAATCCAAGACTACCTCGGCTACTCCCCTCTCCTATGCTCGTAATCCCATCCATACTCCGAACCAGACGTTCTTCATTGGGAATTCAATTTTGAAGAACACCGACGAGACTTTTGCCATCCAATACGTCTAAGGGAACTTCCCCTCCCGATATCGGACCGCTCTGGAAAAGATCAGTGATGTCGAGCTCGTGAGCTCGGTCTGCCTGGACCACTCGAAGGCCGAAGCTAAGCTCACCGCTCTAATTGCCCGAGCTCGTGTGGGTTTCTCTAACCCCGATGTGGTCGCTGAGCACAACACTGTCAAGAAGGAATGGCAGCGATTGAAGGCCCAAGAAACCAAACTGCTGGATGAGGTTTGCCACCTTCGTGAACAGGAATAGGTCCATAAGGTCACTGTGGAATCTTTTGAGACCAAGTTGAAGGCCTTGGAGACCGATAATGCTGACCTTAAGGCCGAAGTGGGTGATCTCCAGATCCGCTGCATCCAATGTTGATCAAGCTCGGGCCGAAGGCATTAAAATCGGTCGTCAAATCTTCCTGACCTCCCCTGAAGGCTCTTCGATTGTTCAGACTATTTGGGACAGGGTAAAGCAGGCCTTCTTAAGCTCCAAGGAATTCATTAAGGTCTTATCCACAAGTGCCATGGAGTATTATGGCTTTGCCTTTGATCAGGCCGAAGTTCGGCTCGGGAGAGAGGAATCACTGAGCCCCTTGACCGACAAGGTCCCAAGAAGATACTCCCCGACCCTAGGGGGTTTGTGTTCTCAACTGAGGCAGACCGTCTCAATCGAGCTCCTGTTGAGGCTTTCATTGAGTCTATATCAGCTCCGTTTGTCCTCCATCCTGCCTCAAGTTCGGGGGGGTGCTTCTTCTTATCCTTCTGGAGGTCAGCCAACCCCACAGCTCATCGAGGGTGCTCTCCCTTCTGGACAGGGTACTCAAGACGAAGATCCCGAGATTGCTTTTGTGGATGATGTGACTATCTCCATAGACGACCTGACTACAGAGGATGCTACCCCTACCACTTAGGAGTTCTTATTTTCCTTTTCACCATTGTACTCTCTGCTGTACTTGTACTTATTTTGTTAAGTAATGAAAATTATCTGTTTTCCGCAATTCATTTTTCCGATCTCTATTCTTGCATTTTTGCTTTCGCAATAGCTCAGATTCGTTCCATCATGAGGAGCTCAGTTCAGACTGAGCTTGAATAGCTTTTGTTCTTTTTTATATACCCAAAAAGATTGGTATAATGTGCTCCTCGTGGCCCCAAGTATTTAGAGTCTAGTTCGAGCTGAGCTCCAAATACTTGTCATATTCTTCCAAGGAAGCTGGCTCGAGTCGAGCTCCTTGCATGGCCTCATGGCCCCAAGTATTTGGAGTTTAGCTCGAGCTAAGCTCCAAATACTTGTCATATTCTTCAAAGGAAGTTGGCTCGAGCCAAGATCCTTGCATGGCCCCGTGGCCCCAAGTATTTGGCGTCTAGCTCGAGCTGAGCTCCTAATACTTGTCATTCTTCAAAGGAAGCCGGCTCGAGCCGAGCTCCTTGCATGGCCTCGTGGCCCCAAGTATTTGGAGTCTAACACGAGCTGAGCTTCAAATACTTGTCATTTTCTTCAAAGGAAGTTGGCTCGAGCCGAGCTCCTTGCATGGTCTCGTGGCCCCAAGTATTTGGAGTCTAGCTCGAGCTGAGCTCCAAATACTCGTCATTCTTCAAAGGAAGCTGGCTCGAGCCGAGCTCATTGCATGGCCTCGTGGCCCTAAGTATTTGGAGTCTAGCTCGAGCTGAGCTCCAAATACTTGTCAACTTTTACCAATTTATTTCCGAACTCGTAATTCAGGGAAGCAGATCATTTCATTCAAAATAAGTGATTTCATTACATCAGATATCTCATTCTAGGAATGATATTTCTTTAAAATGCTACTATTCCATGCCCTCAGGAGCCTTCATCCATCGAGCTCTTCCAACTCATATGCACTTCCTGCCAACACCCTCATCACCCGGAGTGGCCCTTCCCAATTTGCATCCATTTTCCCTTATTCTTGCTAGAATCTGACCTCCTCAATACCAGATCTCCCACTTGGAATCCCCTTCTCATCACTTTCTTTTTGTATGCTGCCCTGATCCTTCCCGTTGTCCTTTCCATGTGCAAGAATGCCATCTCTCTTTTTCATTGATAGTACCTAGGGCCTCCTGAATCATCAATTTATTCACATTCTCTTCGAAATTTTGCACTCGGTGAGTCTCCATCCCGATCTCTGCTGGTATAACAGCATCCATCCCATACACCAAGCTAAACGGAGTTTCACCCGTCGCCTCCTCAGGATTAGTTCGATAAGCCCACAAAACCGAACTGAGCTCTCGAACCCACGCACCTCCTGCCTTTTCCAAACGAGCTTTAAGTCTTTGGACTAGTATTCTGTTGGTAACCTCCACTTGCCCATTGGCTTGGATGAGCTACCGACGTAAAATTTTGCTTGATCTTCAACTCCTCACACCAAGCTCAAATCCCTGCTCCCGCGAATTGTGTTCCATTATCTGATATGAGAAGCCAAGGTGTTTCATACCTGCAAGCAATATTTTGCAAAATAAACTTCATCACTGCATCCTCATTTATTTTAGCAAGAGGTTCTGCTTCCACCCACTTGCTAAAATAATCAATTGCTACTATCAAGAATTTCCTCTAACTCAAAGTTGGAGAGAATGGTCCCACTATGTCTATACCCCATTTTGCAAAAGGACATCCGAGCTCATAGTCATGAGCTCCTCCGCTGGTCGATGTATCAGTGGTGCGTGAATCTGACACTTCTCACACGCTCTTACTAGTTTCTTTGCTTCTTCCTACAAATAAGGCCAAAAATACCCTGCCCTTAACACCTTTTTCACCAAAATTCTTGCTCCCATATGATTTTCACAACATCCTTTGTGCATCTCTCTTAGCACATATGTGCCCTCTTCTCCACTCAAACACCTCAGCAAAGGCATAGAGAAACCTCTCTTGTATAACTTATCCCCAATTATGCAAAAACGCGTGGCCCATATTTTCAATCGAGCTGCTTCACGCCTATCTCCCAGTAGAACTCCTCCCTTCAGATAGGCCATGATAGCCAACCTCCAATCCTCCTTTTCTTCAATCTCTCTGACCTCCAAACTCAATACGGTTTCCTTTGCCATCAGAAACGTGATCTGTTTGGCTTGATTCTCCAAGGCAGAGCTGGCCATTTTTGCCAAGAAGTCCGCCCGACCATTCTCGCCTCGGGACTTGGCAGATCTTGATCTTTTTCAATTTTTCTTCTAGAGCTCGGTACGCTTCAACATACCTCTTCATCCTCTCCTCCCTAACTAAGAATTCTCCAGTGATCTGCGTATGGACGAGCTGAGAGTCCATATAAATTACTATTCTAGTAGCACCCATCTCAATGTACATTTGGATCCCTCTAATAAATGCTTCATACTCTGCCTCGTTATTAGACAACTTGAATTCCAACCTTATAGCAAAATCATTCTCGACTCCTCGTGGACTGATTAGCTGATCTGTCAGGCATTGCACATCCTTAGTATCCCGAGATGGTGCCATTTCTCTGATGGCTCTAATCTTCTCGGATTAGCCTCCATCCCCTTCTCCATCACCATGTACCCTAAGAAATTTCCCGACCTCACACCGGAAGCGCACTTCTTAGGGTTGAGCTTCATTCGGTATTTTCTCAAAGTGTCAAATGTCTCAGCTAGGTCATGCACATGATCTACTGCCTTCATGCTCTTGACTAGCATGTCATACATATATAAGTCCCTCAAACATTTTATCCACTATTCTCTGATACGTGGCTCCTGCATTCTTCAACCCAAACGGCATCACCACATAGCAAAAGGTGCCAAAAGAGGTGGTGAAGCTCACCCTCTTTTGGTCCTCCTCCTCCAATCTGATCTGATGGTAACCCTGTGATGCGTCCATCATGCTAAGCAACTCACACCCCAAAGTCGAATCCACGAGGTGATCGATTGGGGCAATGGATAGTAGTCCTTTGGGCATACCTTATTCAAATCCCGAAAATCTACGCACATACGCCAATCATCCTCCATTTTTGGTATTTCTTTGATATGCCCCGCATTCAATAATGTTTGCACCTCCGCTCGGATTATAGTGTCCTTCTTAGGACCAAAATTTCTTTTATTTTATTTCACAGGCTTGTACGATGGATTGACATTGAGCCTATGCTCAACTATACTCGGATTAATTCCCACCAAATCTTTTGCTGACCAAGAAAACACATCCATATTGTTCCTTAGAAATCCCACCAACTCTTCTCTCAGCTCATCAAATAATCCCTTTCCAATCTTGGTGACCTTATCGGGGTCACCCGACACCAGCTCAACTACCATCATTTCCTTATTGGGCTGCACATGCTCCACAGGCTCATCAAGTTTAATTATTTTATCCCTATTTTTATCATCATCAAAGATATTTCCTCTCTCCGCCTTTTGAATACTCTGCACATATAACTTTCTGGACATGTACTGATCTCTGCCGACCTCTTCTCTTATGGGGAAATTCATTTTCAAATGATACACCGACACCACATCTTGAAAAGCATTCAACGAAGGTCTACCCAACATAGCATTATACGAGGTAGGTGCATCTACTATCAAGAATCGAATCATCCTAGTTTTACGACTAGGCTCCCTACCTAAAGAGACAGGTAAAGTAATCATACCTATTGGTTGGATGGTTCCTCCTGCAAATCCGACCAATGTTGTGTCCACTGACTCCAAACTGACTTGGAGATCCATCTTTCTGTAGCAATCATAGAACAAGATGTTCGTCGAGCTCCCAGTATCCATAAACACCCACTGCACATCATAGTTTGAGATCGTGGCCGTGATGACAAGAGCATCGTTATGAGGTGTTATGATACCCTTGCTATCACTTGGCCCAAATTGGATATCCGGCCCCAGTCCGACCTGTTCCACCTTCAATTGCTCTTGCACCCGATCTGGAGCTACTTCTCTCACATAGCTCTTCTGAGCTCTCCTAGAATCTCCTTCCGCCGGCCCTCCAACTATCATTTGGATTACCTCTCGCCGAGGTGGAGGCGGAGGTAGAGGTAGCCCATCTCTTTCCTCCCCCCTCCGCTCCGGCTCCCGCCGAGGTTGGTTATAACCACGATTGTCTCTTTTATTCTACCCCTTCTTCTCCTTTTTATCAATGTACACAAACTCCCTGAGATGTCCTACCTGAATGAGCCTTTCAATTTCATCTCTCAAGTGTGTGCACCGATCTGTCGTGTGCCCATACTCATTGTGGAACCTGCAAAATTCCTTACACTTCGCTTTTACTGGTGCTTCCGAATGCGCCTTTGGCCACCTCATGTCGTGATGCCTCTCAATAGCAACAAGCACCTTGCCCTGAGGTAAGGCCAATGGTGTATACTTCTCGTACCTTGGTCGTCCACCCATCGCCTCAGACCTCGGTTTTTTCTGAGATCCTTTATCCTCCCGATCTTCCTTCCTATCTCTCCTTTTCTCTCCTTCTTTCCTCTTCATTTTTCTCGCCTCCTCAAGTTAATGTACCTCTCCGCCCGAGCTAACAGCTCATCAAAAGTCTTAGCTGGCTCTATGACCAAAGATTCGAAAAACTCCCCATCTTTCAGGCCCTAAGCTAGGGCATTAGCCAAAATCTCCGAACTAGCTGAAGGCACCTCCAACTTCACCGCCGTAAACCCTGTATATAACTCTGAAGTCCTTCCCCCTCCATCTATTTAATACTAAACAGAGTCAGGGGCGCATTTTGGTACTTGCGACAACTCGTAAATTGATTAAGGAATGCCGACCTGAAGTCATCAAAATTATTGATAGAACCCGGACCATTGCTGAGAAGACTTCATCAAGGTGGTGGGGAAAACTCTACACATCATGCCATCCGTGAGTCCGTGTAGCAAAACAGCATTTTCAAAATAGCAAAGATGGTCCCACAGGTCAGTGGTACCATCGTATTCAAAACTCAGAGCTCGGTAGGAGGATGGGAGCTCATCTGCCATCACTTCATCTGAGAACAGCCCTCCTACGGATATCCCTTACTTCACAATGGAGGCCATCCATCCTCTTCGAATAGTCTTGATCATCCGTCGACGTATGCTTCGTCCTTGATGAGTGCACTTCCTCCGCCGTGACATTCTGCCGACCTCTATCACCGACCTCCAGCGTTCAGGCTACATTATCTCCCACCGGAGGGACCACAGGAGGAGGTGGTGGTGGAAGCATCTCCCTCAGCCTCCTTTCCACCGTCTGCTCGATGGCCCTAGTAATGAAACCACCCAACTGTTCAAAAAACATTGGGCCCAAATCAACACTACCACCAGACATGGGTGTTTGTGTTAGATAAATGTTTTTATCATGATTTTGATGATTATGTTCGATTTTGTTCAAACATGTTTTTAAACCAAAACTATGTCCCTAAATGTTGTCTAAATACTTCCGATCAACCTTAAATGTTTTTACTATTTTTCGGAGTATTTCTTGAAGTTTATTTTCAATAAAACATTGGACAACACATTTGTTTCAGGCTCGACCGGTCGCCCTATAGGGCAACCCGCACGAGTTGAGTCGAGAAACAGAAAATGGGGCGTAAGAAAAATAAAGCGGCGACGGTCGACCAGGTGGGCGACCGTGCGGTCGGCCGGTCGGACCGGCGGGTGACTTGCACGAATGTTGGATTTTGTTCCAGACTTCTCTTTTAAAAAATCGTCAAAAGCAGCAACCGTCACGACAAAGGCGACCGTCGCACCCCCTTCGACCCGGTCCCCTGTGTAAAAATTCGCGAGAATTCAATTTCAATCTTATCTCTCTACGGACCGGTCGAACCCCATGTTTATCGAAGAAACTATCCGTTGCGTTTTGGACAACTTTTCCCTATTTTATGGGATTGATTTCTAACTATATTGATCATTTTAAATGGTTTCTTTTGCAAAGAAATCACTCCCCAAGGAGCCAATGTCTGGAAATGAAAGCCAAGTCCTCTCCTATAAATAGAGGCTTCATTCAAGCAACAAGATACAACACTTACTACAAGCAAAAAGAGCATACAAAGCAAACACTTCTATATCTTGTTGTATTAGCCTAAGCACTTTCACTTGCACTTATTTGAGGTCTAGGCTTTCAATTCTTGATTACACTTGTACTCATATTGTATCAATCATTATTGAGTTGTAATCTTGATTTTGGTCATCATTCAACACAAGACATCCTTGTGAGTATTCTTGTGGTAAGAATACACTTGGGTGATCTAGGTGATAGGTGTTTGAAGGTTGTGGTAATCTTCAAAGGTGTCGTAAGAGGGTTGTGGTAATCCTCAAGGTGTTGTAAGAGGATTGTGGTAATCCTCAAGGTGGTGAAAGAGGGTTGTGGTAATCCTCAAGGTGGTGAAAGAGGGTTGTGGTAATCCTCAAGGTGTTGTATTAATTTTTGGTAAATTAATAAAATCTTTTTCTTTTTTGAAATCCATCCCGGAGATACTTTGGGGTGGTAGAGGATTAGGCCCTAGGTGGGTTGAACCTCTTTAAATCAACGAGTGTTGTTTATTTTCCGCATTCACATTCTTGTTATTTACTCGTTGTTTCGAAAAAGAGGGTGATTTGCGAAAAATCGGCATAATCTATTCACCCCCCCTCTAGATTATTGTAGCCACTTGGACTAACAAGTGGTATCAAAGCCAAACTCTTTGGCTAGCTCGTTCCGAGTAAAGAGGAAAGATCCATGGCTACAAATGATGCTCATCTCACCACCGGCGCCTCCACTAATAAGCCACCACTATTCGACGCCAACAACTACGCATTTTGGAAAGACCGTATGGAGTGCTTCCTACAAGGGTGCGGGTTCGACATTTGGAATGTGGTCATTGAAGGAGTTGATCAACCAACAATGAAATCGGAGGATGGCACCTTGGCTCCTAAACCTTTCAAGGAGTTTGATGAAAATGACAAAAAGGTTTTCTCTCTAAACGGTAAGGCCTTAAATATTTTGCATTGTTCTCTTACCGCCACCGAGTACAATCGCATAAGAGGCATAAGGTCGGCACATGAGGTTTGGTAAAAGTTGGAGACAATCTATGAAGGGACTAAGAAAGTCAAGCAAGCAAGAAAGACCATGCTTGTTAAAGACTTCGAAAACTTTAACATGTATGATGGCGAAAGCATCTCCAAAATGGTGGAAAGGCTTGACAATATTGTCAATCCTCTTGTGGCCCTCGGCAAAGTCATCTCCGAAGAAGACAAGGTGACCAAGGTATTAAATGCACTTCCCGGCTCATGGTCCGAAAAAGTAACGGCAATCACGGAGGCACAAAATCTTGAGACACTCAAGTTTGATGAGCTCATTGGAAATCTACTCATCTATGAAGTCTATCTCAAGTAGAGGAAAAACTCCAAACCATCCACAAATCAATCGGGTATGCAAATTATTCCTAAAGGTCTTGCTTCTTCTTCTAATAATGCATACTATGATAATGATGATGATGATGAGAGACGGCGCACTTGTTCGAAAATTTGCAAAATTTGTGAATAAAAATAAAGCAAGAAAACCAAGAGATAATGCTTGCTTTAAATGCGGAAAACCCGGCACTTCATTGCCGATTGGTGCTCAAGCTTCGATGAAGAGGAGCAAAAGAAAAAAGGAAGCCTTTCACAAAAAGAAGGCTCTAAATGTGGAAGTCAAAACTTGGGATGAACTACTCGAAACAACCGATGAGGAATGAGAAACCGAACACGGTCTCATGGCTATAGACGATGAAAACAATGAGGTACACTCAAACTCTTCTACTTCCTCCATAGTTGATGACTTGCAATGTGATTTTGATGAATTGCAAATTGAGTTTCAAAATTTAATCGTTAAATACAAAAACTTGAAAAAGGAGCATAAGGAGATTAAAGTTGAAAAAGAAAAATTATTTACCTCTTATGAATCTCTAGACAAAGCTCATGCTCTTACTCTTACTAGAATTCATTCTCTCGAAACCGAAAAGGAATTGCTCACAAAAGATATTGAATGTTTGAAAAATGATATGCATCGTTTCAACATAAGTACGGATAAAGTTACAAAAATTTTAGATGCACAAAGAGGTGAGCATTCCAAATCGGGACTTGGTTATAAGCCATTTCAAAGTGTTTTTAAGAAAAATAACCAAAGTCCGACTTTTGTACGTGCTAATAATACTCCTACTTGTTTTTATTGTGGCAAAGTTGGACATTATGCTAATAATTGCAAATTGAGAAATAGCTCAAGACATGTTTGGAGACCCAAAGGTCTCAAGACTAACCCCATGGACCCCAAAATTATAGGGTACCTAAAAGAAATTCTTTTGTAGGTAATAGGGGCTATAACCACAATGGAAGATTCAAAATGGCTCGTGGACGGCGGATGTTCACGCCATATGACCGGGAGGAGAGAACTTTTTACCAACATCAAACTCCAAGAAGAGGTATGGTCATGTTCGGCAATGGCAAAGGAAAAATTCTTGGAAATGGAGAAATTGGTAACTCTTCTTTCTCTCTTAGTAATGTTCTATTAGTTGAAGGGCTTAAGTTTAATTTGATAAGTGTTAGCCAACTTTGTGATTCAAAATATGATATTTCCTTTAATAAAGAAAAATGCCTTATACTTAAAAATGGTGAAATTATTTGTGAAGCAAATAGAAAAGGCAATCTTTACAAAATTTGTACAAGTGATTTGGTTAGTCAAAATGTTTCTTGTTTAGTCGCCAATAATGATTTAACTAGTTTATGGCATAAGCGACTTGGACATGTTGGATACAAGAATTTGAAAAATATTTACAAAAACCAACATGTGAAAGGACTACCCAAATTGAATTTTGAAAATCTTGGCTTATGTGACACTTGTCAAAAGAACAAATTAGTTAAAAGTAGTTTCAAGCCCAAAAATGAAATTTCCACAACCAAACCTCTACAAATGCTTCACCTTGATTTGTACGGGGGACATTGGTACGGCTAGTCTAAGTGGAAAACATTACACTTTTGTTATAGTCGATGATTTTTCGAGATATACTTTGGCTCTTTTTCTTACCAATAAAAACGATGCCGTTAATGAGTTTGTTAAGTTGTGTAGACTTATTGAGAATGAAAAAGAAGATACTATCAAGTCTATTCGAAGCGATCGAGGTGGAGAATTTGATGGTGAATTTAGAGTATTTTGTGAAACCAAAGGATATGCTCATAATTTCTCGGCTCCAAGGACACATCAACAAAATGGAGTAGCGAACGGAAAAATCGGACATTACAAGAAATGAGTCGGTCCATGCTCAATGAATTTTCACTTCCAAAGTATTTTTGGGCGAAGCGTAAGTACCGCTTGCTATGTCATTAATCGAGTTTATATTCGTCTAAAATGAATAAAACTCCATATGAGCTTTGGAAAGGTAGAACTCCAAATATTAGTTATTTCAAGATATTTGGTTGTAAATGCTTTATTTTGAATACCAAGGATCAATTGGACAAACTTGATCCTAAGGCCGATGAAGGGATATTTATGGGATATTCAACAAAAAGCAAAGCATATCGGGTTTACAATAAAACTAGTGGAGTTGTTGAAGAATCCATCCATGTTAAATTCATAAAGCTTCGGGAGTTGAAAGAATTCCTAATGATGAAAGTGATGAGGAAGATATTATTGAACAAATTGTTCAAATTGATGATCAACCGTCTACATCAAATGATCAACCGTCCACCTCAAATGGTCCTCAAGAAGATAGAGGTGATATCTCGGATCTTCGTTGCATTGAAATTTAAGGAGATCACCCAAAAGATCTTATTATTGGTGATCCCCTTGACAAAGTGATGACTCGGAGAAAATTTGCCGAAAAAACTCTTATTTCTCAAAAGAGCCTAAAAATGCTAAAGAAGCTATTGAGGATGAGGATTGGTTTCTAGAGATGCAAGAGGAGTTGAATCAATTTGAAAGAAATGATGTATGGGAATTGGTACCTTGTCCTCCTTCTCAAACCATTATTGGCACAAAATGGGTATTCCGGAACAAACTTGATGATCAAGGCAACATTGTTCGAAATAAGGCAAGGTTAGTAGCTCAAGGGTATTGTCAAGAAGAAGGTATTGACTATGATGAAACTTTTGCACCGTAGCACGTTTAGAAGCTATTCGTATTTTGCTTGCCTTTTCTTGTTTTAAAAATTTCAAACTTTACCAAATGGATGTTAAATCCGCCTTCTTAAATGGTATTATTCAAGAAGAAGTCTATGTAAAATAACCTCCGGGGTTTGAAAATTTTTCTAGGCCTAATGATGTTTATAAACTTAAAAAGGCCTTATATGGTTTAAAACAAGCACCCCGTGCATGGTATGATAGATTTAGTTCTTTTCTTTTACAAAATGGTTTTATAAGAGGTAAAGTTGATACAACTCTATTTGTTTTTGAAAAAGGGCAAGATTGTTTACTTGTGCAAATATATGTTGATGATATTATCTTTGGTGCTACTAATGATTCTTTGTGCAAGAAATTTTCTAAGTTAATGCAAGGAGAATTCGAGATGAGTATGATGGGGGAGCTTAACTTCTTTCTTGGACTTCAAATTAAGCAATGTCAAGAAGGTATTTATATTTCGCAATCAAAGTATACAAAAGAACTTTTGAAAAAGTTCGGCATTGAAGAAGAACCGTCTCTACTCCTATGGCAACAAATGTCAAAATTGACAAAGATGAGAAAGGCAAGTCCGTGGATGAATCAAAGTATCGAGTATGATTGGTAGTTTACTTTATTTAACCGCTAGTAGACCGGACATTCTTCATCTTTGTATGCCTATGTGCTCGTTTTCAAAGCAATCCCAAAGAATCTCACATGAGTGCCGTTAAAAGGATTTTTCGATATTTGAAAGGCACCATTCAATATGGTTTATTTTATCCAAAGAATGAAAATTTTTCTCTTAAAGGGTATAGTGATTGGACTATGCGGGAAATATTGATGATCGGAAAAGTACTTCCGGTCATGTCAATTTTTAGGCGCGATTGCCTAGTTTCTTGGTTTTCAAAGAAGCAAAATTGTGTTTCTCTTTCAACGGCGAAGCGAATATATTTCCGCCGCATTTTGTTGTACTCAACTTCTTTGGATGAAACAAACCTTAGCGGATTACAAATGCTCTTTTGAAAATGTACCTATCTTTTGTGATAATATATCCGCTATAAATATTGCTCAAAACCCGGTTCATCATAACCGTACTAAACATATTGAGATTCGACATCATTTTCTAAGAGATTGTGTTTCAAAACGTAAAATTGAGATATCCTTTGTACCATCTCAAGATCAACTAGCGGATATCTTCACAAAACCGCTATCTTCCGAGACTTTTTCATCAATACGAGCTCGGTTAGGCATAATGCATATTGAATGAAGCTTACGTTTGCATTTTGCACGTTTTAAAACTTAGGGGCGAAAAATCGGATTTTTGGTTGAAAATTCGGATTTTGGAAAAAGCTCAAAATAGTGGGGTGAAGGAGTTGAGGGCAACCGGTCGCCCTCAACCTCGATTAAGTCGCCCTAAGCTATATTTTGGCTTTTAAACGTTAAATCTTGACATTCTTCATTTTAACAAATTTTTGGCCATTTTTCCCCTTTGCCAAATTCACTCAAATTTCTTTCAAAAATGAATTCCAAGCATATTTTACACAACATGGACATTATACTACATGATCATCATCATTATGGCTCACTCTTTCCGATCAAATGGTAAGAATTTCTCTTCTTTTGCTCAATTGGGTTGAACCCTTGAGTTTTCGAGTCTCTTAAAATTTTTTTTGATGTTATTTTCGTATGATCATGATGAGCTTGATTGTTGCGTTATTTTGTATGATGATTGACTTGAATTGATGTTGAAAATTTTTGGCTTGAACCATTTATAAAGGTTATATACAACCTCTTTTATTTTTAACGCACACTAGGTGTTCGATGATATGTCGCAATGAAAATTTCAACTTATACATGCTTCTCTTGCTTTCAAAAGTTTTCTATACTTATTGAGATCATGTTTTGACAAACAAAACAAGCGTATGAACTCTTCATATTACATTTCTCCCATTTTCCTTGGATTATTATGCTTTAATTGCTCAACGGTTAATTAACCGTCCCTTTGGCGCACTTTGATATTATTGTATGGTGTTTTCACCATTCTAACATTCTTTTTGATGATTCCAAAGGGGGAGAAACAGGATATTGGATATTGGCTCGTTAGCTCAAGAAAAGCTAATAAAAGCTCGCAATAAGTATTGTGGACTCTAATACCTAGTCCATGGCTTGAATTTTGGACTCGGATGAAATTGATTATAAGTTTTGTGACAGGGGAGCTCCTTAGCTCATGATGCATTCTATATAAGCTTGTTATAGCTTGTGTTTCTTACTTATAACAATCGTTTGTTGATATGCTCATAAATAGGGGGAGCTTTGTATGAAATACTTCTAACGGATAGTTTACTCGTAAAACTGAAAATTTTTTTGGTTTTTAAAATCGTCCTCAAGAAAATTGTTTTGGTTTGTAATCATCAAAAGGGGAGTTTGTTAGATAAATGTTTTTATCATGATTTTGATGATTATGTTCGATTTTGTTCAAACATGTTTTTAAACCAAAACTATGTCCCTAAATGTTGTCTAACTACTTAGATCAACCTTAAATGTTTTTACTATTTTTTCGGAGTATTTCTTGAAGTTTATTTTCAATAAAACATTGGACAACACATTTGTTTCGAGCTCGACCGGTCGCCTTATAGGGCAACCCGTACTGAGTTGAGTCGAGGAACAGAAATGGGGCGTAAGAAAAAGCAGGCGACGGCCGGCCGACCGAGGTGGGCGGCCGGTGCGGTCGGCCGTCGACCGGGCGACACTGCACTGAAATGTTGGATTTTGTTCCAGACTTCTCTGTTTAGTAAAATCGTCAAGGCGGCAAATCCACGACCAAGGCGGCCGTCGCACCCCCTTCGACCGGTCCCCCCTGTGTAAAAATTCGCGAGAATTCAATTTCAATCTTATCTCTGCGCGACCGGTCGAACCCCATGTTTATCGACAAACTATCCGTTGCGTTTTTCACAACTTTTCCCTATTTTATGGGATTGATTTCTAACAGCTATATTGATCATTTTAAATGGTTTCTTTTGCGACAAATCACTCCCCAAGGAGCCAATGTGCGGAAATGAAAGCCAAGTCCTCTCCTATAAATAGAGGCTTCATTCAAGCAACAAGATACAACACTTACTACAAGCAAAAAGAGCATACAAAGCAAACACTTCTATATCTTGTTGTATTAGCTAAGCACTTTCACTTGCACTTATTTGAGGTCTAGGCTTTCAATTCTTGATTACACTTGTACTCATATTGTATCAATCATTATTGAGTTGTAATCTTGATTTTAGTCATCATTCAACACAAGACATCCTTGTGAGTATTCTTGTGGTAAGAATACACTTGGGTGATCTAGGTGATAGGTGTTTGAAGGTTGTGGTAATCTTCAAAGGTGTCGTAAGAGGGTTGTGGTAATCCTCAAGGTGTTGTAAGAGGATTGTGGTAATCCTCAAGGTGGTGAAAGAGGGTTGTGGTAATCCTCAAGGTGGTGAAAGAGGGTTGTGGTAATCCTCAAGGTGTTGTATTAATTTTTGGTAAATTAATAAAATCTTTTTTTCTTTTTGAAATCCATCCCGGAGATACTGGGGTGGTAGAGGATTAGGCCCTAGGTGGGTTGAACCTCTTTAAATCAACGAGTGTTGTTTATTTTCCGCATTCACATTCTTGTTATTTACTCGTTGTTTCGAAAAAGAGGGTGATTTGCGAAAAATCGGCATAATCTATTCACCCCCCCTCTAGATTATTGTAGCCACTTGGACTAACAGTTTGCCCATCCACCCCTGCCCTTGGAATCCGCTGCCCTTCACCATCCACCGAAGGTGGTGGAGGCAGAGGCCTAGTGTTTTCTTGCGTGACTCCACCCAGGGTATCTCCCAACGGCGTGCGATTCAGGTCTTCCGCCAAATTCCTCCTTAAATCTTTCATAACCACCGTTTGAAACTCACGTCTCCGCTCAATCCTTCCCACAGACGGCGCCAATTGGTTGCTCTCGAAATACTCCTCTTCCACGAAATAGTTTTCTGGTCGAACCCCGCCTTAAAACCTGCACAAAATGGGGGGTCGGAGGGGTGCTCCAGCGTACCCTCTCCATGCTTAAGTCAGAAACTTGGAAGAGAAGCAAGAGGCAAAAATATAATGTAAAAGTAAAAGTGTGATTAGGTTAAGAATGAACCTAGAATTGGGTTTTTATACATTGGCTTGGATTAGGATTTTCGTAATTTGCCTTTTAAAGGTTCACGACCTGAGCTGAACTGTAGCACCTCAGATCAGCACACTAATGCCCATATTTAATAATTAAAGAATCTTCTTAAATGCACCTCCCAAAGATCATCTTTACTCACGGAGCCGAGCTATAGCAAGCCAGCCCAGGTGAGTTAGCATAATTCAAACCAGGGCCTCCATAGGTCGACCGATTGAATGGATCTTAATAGATCGGTCAAAAACATAGATCCTAGCAGGTCAGCCCAACACTTACAGGGTTTAGCAAGTTAACCCATCACTCAGAGCTTGGCAAATCCACCTAATGCTCAACCTTTAACAGATCGGCCTATTGTATTGGGCTTAGCATGTTGGCCTAACAGACAAGCCTTAACAGATCGGCCCATTGCGTTGGGCTTAGCAGGTCGACCCAACAGACAAGCCTTTACAGATCGGCCCATTGCCTTGGGCTTAGCAAGTCGGCCCAATCAGCTCGGCCCAGACTATATTTAACCCTTATCATGTAGGTTTTTATGCAAAAACTTGGTTCAATATATTTATCACCACTTTGTAACAAGGTTTATGTTGTCATGGATTGATGTTGTCATGGAACAATATATTTATCACCACTTTGTAACAAGGTTTATATTTTGAAAAAAAAATTAAGATTTATAGATAAATGTGTATGGATTGTGAAGAAAAATTTATAAAATGCGTGGGGTTTTTACTTTTGATGTTGCAGTGATGTGTCACATATAAAACTGGTTTTTGTCTAGTTAAGCATTAGCGATTAGAATGACAGATAATTACATACAATGAATCAACAAGTAATTCCATTCGATAAAACGATCAATTAATTACAATATATCAGTTAAGAAATTACTTACTGGAATGCGAAATGATCGGTACAAAATGTGATAAGACATAGAATTAAAATTAAATTATTCTATAATTTTCATGTTTACTTCATAAAATATTTAATGCAGTTTGATGGGTAATTACATGGATTATTGTGTCTTTGACTAATTTATTCTAAACTAAAAATTCACCCGAATAGTTTAGATTTATATTTATTTATAATCAATTAAAGGGAAAATTGCAAAAATGGTCATGTATGTTTAGGGTAGTTGCAAAATTCGTCCTCTCCGATTACCTTTTAGCAAAATTGGTCCTGTATATATGATTTTGTCTCAATTTGAGGACAATTCACATCCAATTTTGAATTTTTCGGTGGATTAAATCTTAATTAAGCTTAATTGATAAGATTAATCACCCCCTTGCCAACATTGTTCAAGAGAATTGCAAAATTAGTCCTATATATTAGGATAATTGCAAAAATAGTCCTTTTCAATTTGAGTTTTGCAAAATTGGTCCTATATATAATAAAATATAACATTTTTATAAAACTTGAAGAATTATGAGGAAATAATTATTTTAATAAAATAAATAAATCTCAAATTTTAATAAAAATAATGTAAATAATAATTAATTCATTTCAAATAATTAGGATAATACTAACAGATCTCTAATAACTAAAATTTTAATAAACTAAATTATAAAAACAAGATAATCATTTAATCTTACTGATAAGGATAAAATATGGTTTGGGTTGATCTACTAAGCCCTAGACATTGGGCTGACCTGCTAAGCCCCAGGCATTGGGCCGACCTGCTAAGCCCTAGGCATTGGTTTGATCTGCTGAGCCCTAGGCATTGGGCTGACCTGCTAAGCCCTGAACATTGGGCCGATCTGTTGAGCCCTAAGCATTGGGCCGATCTGCTAAGCCCTGAGCATTGGGCCGATCTGCTGAGGCTCTGGTTTCGATTATGCTGACTCACTTGGGCTGGTTTATTACAACTCGGCTCCATGAGCAAAGATGATCTCTGAGGACAATCATTCAGAGGGAGATTCCTCAGTAAGACATGAAGTTATTAGCATGGTGGACTGAGGTGTAACAGGTCAGGTCGGGTCCGAAGTTCTCCAAAGGCAAATTAGGGTTTTAGAAGATCCGATCCTATCTTAATCATGATTTTATTACCAAATCGTAATAGAATCCCAAATTTTACGGAAATCCTAATCTGGGCTAAGCTATAAAAGCCCAAGTCCAGGTTCATTCTTAACCTAATCACACTTTTATTTTCATATATATATTTTCGCCTCTTGCTTCTCTTCCAAGTTTATGACTTAAGCATCGGAGAGGGTATGCTAGAGTACCCCTCCGGCCCCCTTTTGTGCAGGTTTCGAGAAAAAGTTCGATCGAAAAGCTAGTTTGTGGGAGAGGAGTATTTTGGGAGCAACCAATTGGCACCGTCTGTGGGAAGGATTGAGCAGAGACGTGAGCTTCAAAGAATGGTGATTATGGAGGATTTAAGGAGGAATCTGGCGGAAGACCTGAATCGCACACCGTTGGGAGATACTCCGGGTGGAGTTACGCAAGAAAACACTAGGCCTCCGCCTCCACCACCTCCAGTGGACGACGAAGGGCAGCGGATTCTGAGGACTGGGGTGGATGATCAAACACCAATGTCTGGTGGTGGTGGTGGTTTGGGCCCAATGTATTTTGAACAGTTGGATGGTTTGATTACTAGGGTCGTCGAGTAGACGGTGGAAAAGAGGTTGAGGGAGATGCTTCTGCCACCACCTCCACATGTGGTCCCTCTGGTGGGGAAGAATGCAGCTCGAACGCCGGAGGTCGGTGATAGAGGTCGGCGGAATGTCGCGGCGGAGGAAGTGCACTCGTCAAGGATGGAGCATACATCGACTGAGGATCAGGACTGGTCAGAGCGGATGGATGACCTCCATCATGAAGTAAGGGATATTCGTAGGAGGGTTGCGGGAGCACCGGGAGCGGCTTCAGTTCTAGTTCAGAGGAAAACTCCCTTCTCGGATGAAATGATGGTGGATGAGCTCCCATCCTCCTACCGAACTCTGAGTTCTGAATATGATGGTACCACTGACCCGTGGGACCATCTTTGTCGTTCTGAAAATGCTGCTTTGCTGCACAGGTTCACGGATGGCGTGGTGTGTAGAGTTTTCCCTACCACCCTAACAAAGTCAGCTCAGCAATGGTTTAGCCAGCTCGCTCCGAGCTCTATCAAAAATTTTGATGACTTCAGTTTGGCATTCCTTAATCATTTTACGAGCTGTCGTAAGTACCAAAAGGCGCCCCTGACTCTATTCAGTATCAAGTAGAGGGAGGGGGAAGGACTTTGGAGTTATATACAGAGGTTTACGGCGGCGAAATTGGAGGTGCCTTCAGCTAGTCCGGAGATTTTGGCTAATGCCTTAGCTCAGTTGCTGAAAGATGGTCAGTTTTTTGAATCTTTGGTCATAGAGCCAACTAAGACCTTTGATGAGTTGTTAGCTCGGGCAGAGAGGTATATTAACTTGGATGAGGTGAGGAAAATGAAGAGGGAAGAAAGAGAGAAAAGGAGGGATAGAAAGGAAGATCGGGAGGATAAGGGATCCCAGAAAAAGCCAAGGTCTGAGGTGATGGGCGGACGACCGAGGTATGAGAAGTATACACCATTGGCCTTACCTCAGGGCGAGGTGCTTGTGTCCATTGAGAGGCATCCCGACCTGAGGTGGACAAAGGCGCATTCGGAAGCACCAGTAAAGGCGAAGTGTAAAGAATTTTGCAGGTTCCATAATGAGTATGGACACACGACAGATCGGTGCACACACCTGAGAGATGAAATTGAGAGGCTCATTCAGGCAGGTCATCTCAGGGAGTTTGTGTACATTGGTAAAAAGGAGAAGAAGTGGGAGTATAAGAGGGACAATCGGGGTTATAATCAACCTCGGCGGCAGCTGAAGTGGAGGGGAGAGGAAAGAGAAGAGCTACCTCTACCTCGGCGAGAGGTCATCCAAATGATAGTTGGAGGGCCGATGGAAGGAGATTCCAAGAGAGCTCAGAAGAGCTGTGTGAGAGCAGCAGCTCCAGGTCGGGTGCAAGAGCAATTGAAGGTGGAATAGGTCGGATTGGGGTCGAACATCCAATTTGGGCCAAGTGATAGCAAGGGTATCATGACACCCCATAGGGATGCTCTTGTCATCACGGCCACGATCTCAAACTATGATGTACAGCGGGTGTTTGTGGATACTGGGAGCTCGGCGGACATCTTGTTCTATGATTGCTACAAAAAGATGGATCTCCAGGTCGGATTGGAATCGGTGGACACAACATTGGTCGGATTTGCAGGAGGAACCATCCAACCAATAGGTATGATTACTTTACTTGTCTCTTTGGGTAAGGAGCCTAGTCGTAAAACTAGGATGATTCAATTCTTGATAGTAGATGCACCTTCTTCGTATAATGCTATGTTGGGTAGACTGTCGTTGAATGCTTTTCAAGTTGTGGTGTCGGTGTATCATTTGAAAATGAAGTTCCCCGTAGAGGGGAGGTCGGCAAGGTCAGCGGATCCGTAAGGGGGAGGTCGGCGAGGTCAGCGGAGATCAGTACATGTCCAAAACGTTATATGTGGAGAGTATTCGAAAGGCGGAGAGAGGAAATATTTTTGATGACAATAAAAATAAAGATAAAATAATTAAATTTGATGAGCCTGGGGAGCACGTGCAACCCAATGAGGAGATGATGGTAGTTAAGCTGGTGCCGTGTGACCCCGATAAGGTCACCAAAGTTGGAAAGGGATTATCTGATGAGCTGAGAGAAGAGCTGGTGGGATTTCTAAGAAGTAATATTGATGTGTTTGCTTGGTCATAAAATTATTTGGTGGGAATTGATCCGAGTATAGCTGAGCATGGGCTCAATGTCAATCCATCATACAAGCCTGTGAAACAAAAGAAAAGAAATTTTGGTCCTAAGAAGGACGCTATAATCCGAGCGGAGGTGCAAACATTATTGAATGCGGGGCATATCAAAGAAATCCAGTTTCCGGAGTGGCTATCCAACGCGGTGTTAGTACCAAAAATGGAGGATGATTGGCGTATGCGCGTGGATTTTCGGGATTTGAATAACGTATGCCCAAAGGACTACTATCCATTGCCCCGAATCGATCAGCTCGTGGATTCAACTTTGGGGTGTGAGTTTCTTAGCATGATGGACGCATCACAGGGTTACCATCAGATCAGATTGGAGGAGGAGGACCAAAAGAGGGTGAGCTTCACCACCTCTTTTGGCACATTTTTCTATGTGATGATGCCGTTTGGGTTGAAGAATGCAGGAGCCACGTATCAGAGATTAGTGGATAAAATGTTTGAGGGACAGCTCGGGAGAAACATGGAAGTATATGTAGATGACATGCTAGTCAAGAGCATGAAGGCAGTAGATCATGTGAATGACCTATCTGAGACGTTTGACACTTTAAGAAAGTACCGAATGAAGCTCAACCCTAAGAAATGTGCTTTCGGTGTAAGGTCGGGAAAATATTTAGGATATATGGTGATGGAGATAGGGATAGAGGCCAACCCAGAGAAAGTTAGAGCCATCAGAGATATGGCACCACCTCGGGATGCTAAAGAGGTGCAATGTCTGACAGGTCGGCTGGCAGCCTTGAATAGATTTATTTCTTGCCTGGCGGAGAGGAGTTTGCCCTTCTTTAAGGTGTTGAGGAAGGCTAAGAAGTTTGCTTGGGATGAGGATTGACAGAGAGTTTTTGAGGATTTGAAAAATTACTTGGCTAATTTGTCATTGTTGACTAAGCCAATGCCGGGAGAACCTTTATACTTATACATCTCAGTGGGAGAGCAAGGCGTTAGCACAGTCTTGATCAGAGAAGAGAGGTCAGCCCAGAAGCTGGTGTATTACGTCAGTAAGGTTTTGAGGAATGCCGAGCAGAGGTATGCAGAGATCGAGAAAGCGGGTTTAGCCTTGGTGGTGACTGCGAGGAGGCTTCGGCCATATTTTCTCTTGCACAAGGTAATTGTTCGGACTAATCTTCCATTAAGAAATGTGATGAGCAGGCCGGAGGTGGCAGGAAGGTTGGTGAAGTGGGCCATCGAATTAAGTGAATATGACATTGAGATTGAGAACAGGTCGGCCATCAAAGCTCAGGCTTTGGCAGATTTTGTTCAAGAATTGACAAGAGCTGATAGTGGAGAAGGAGCATGGGTGATTTACGTAGATGGTTTGGTAGGAAGCTCGGGTTGTGGTGTTGGTGTTGTCCTAATCAGTCCACAAGGAGTCGAGAATGATTTTGCTATAAGATTGGAGTTCAAGTTGTCCAATAATAAGGCGGAGTATGAAGCATTTATCAGAGGAATCCAAATGGCCATTGAGATGGGTGCTACTAGAATGGTAATTTACATGGACTCCCAGCTCGTCCATAAGCAAATCACTGGAGAATTTGAAGTTAGGGAGGAAATGATGAAGAGGTATGTTGAAGCGTACCGAGCTCTAGAGGAAAAATTGAAAGAAGTGAAGACCTGCCAGGTCTCGAGGGCAGAGAATGGTCGGGCGGATTTCTTGGCAAAAATGGCCAGCTCGGCCTTAGAGAATCAAGCCTAGCAGATAACGTTCCTGATGGCGAAGAAAACCGTGTTGAGTTTGGAGGTTGGAGAGATTGAAGAAAAAGAGGATTGGAGATCGGCCATCATGACCTATTTGAAGGGAGGAGTTATGCCAGAAAATAGGAGCGAAGCAGCTCGGCTGAAAATCTCAGCTACGCGTTTTTGCATAATCGGGGATAAGTTATACAAGAGAGGCTTCTCAATGCCTTTGCTGAGGTGTTTGAGTGGAGAAGAGGGCACACATGTGCTGAGAGAGATGCATGAGGGATGTTGTGGAAATCATATGGGAGCAAGAATCTTGGTGAAAAAGGTGTTAAGGGCAGGGTATTTTTGCCTTATTTGAAAGAAGAGGAGGAGAAGCTAGTAAGAGCATGTGAGAAGTGTCAGATTCATGCATCATTGATACATCAACCAGCAGAGGAGCTCATGACTATGAGCTCGGCATGTCCTTTTGCAAAATGGGGTATTGACATAGTGGGGCCATTCCCTCCAGCTTCGGGTCAGAAGAAATTCTTGGTAGTAGCAATTGATTATTTTAGCAAGTGGGTGGAAGCCGAACCCCTAGCTAAAATAAATGAAGATGCAGTGATGAAGTTCATTTGGCAGAATATTGCTTGCAGGTATGGAACACCTCGGGTTCTTATATCGGATAATGGAACACAATTCGCGGGAGCGGGATCCGAGCTTGGTGTAAGGAGTTGAAGATCAAGCAAAATTTTACGTCGGTAGCTCATCCGCAAGCCAATGGGCAAGTGGAAGTTACCAACAGAATCCTAGTCCAAGGACTCAAAGCTCGGCTGGAGAAGGCAGGAGGTGCATGGGTTCGAGAGCTCAGCTCGGTTTTGTGGGCTTATCGAACTAATCCTAAGGAGGCAACATGGGAAAATCCTTTTAGCTTGGTGTATGGAATGGATGTTGTCATACCAGCCGAGATCGGGATGGAGACTCATCGAGTACAAACTTTTGAGGAGAATGCGAATGAAATGATGATTTAGGAGGCCTTAGGTACTATTAATGAGAAAAGAGCGATGGCATTTTTGCAGATGGAAAGGACAAGGGGAAGGATTAAGGCATCATATAATAAGAAAGTGATAAGGAGGGCCTTTCAGGTCGGGGATCTGGTTTTGAGAAGGTCGGGTTCATGCAAGAACAAGGGGAAGTTGGATGCGAATTGGGAAGGGCCACTTCGGGTGACGAAGATGCTGGCAGGAGGTGCTTATGAGCAGGAGGAGCTTGATGGGCGGAGGCTCCCGAGGGCATGGAACATCAGCAACTTAAAGAAATATCATTCCTAGAATTGTAAATATATGATGTAATGAAATTACTCATGTTTTGAATGAAATGACATGCTTCCCTGAATTATGTGTTCGGAAATGAATGAAGAAAAATTCAACAAGTATTTGGAGCTCAGCTCGAGCTAGACTCCAAATACTTGGGCCACGAGGCCAATGCAAGGAGCTCGGCTCGAGCCATCTTCCTTTGAAGAAAATGACAAGTATTTGGAGCTCAACTCGAGCTAGACTCCAAATACTTGGGGCCACAAAGCCAATGCAAGGAGCTCGGCTCGAGCTAGCTTCCTTCGAAGAAAATGACAAGTATTTAGAGCTCAGCTCGAGCTAGACTCCAAATACTTGAGGCCACGAGGCCGTGCAAGGAGTTCGGCTCGAGCCAGCTTCCTTTGAAGAAAATGACAAGTATTTGGAGCTCAGCTCGAGCTAGACTCCAAATACTTGGGGCCACGAGGCCGTGCAAGGAAGTCGGCTCGAGCCAGCTTCTTTTGAATAAAAAGGCAAGTATTTGGAGCTCAGCTCGAGCTAGACTCCAAATACTTGTGGCCACGAGGCCGTTCAAGGAGCTCGGCTCGAGCCAACTTCCTTTGAATAAAATGACAAGTATTTGGAGCTCAGCTCGAGCTAGACTCCAAATACTTGGGGCCACGAGGCCAATGCAAGGAGCTCAGCTCGAGCTAGTTTCCTTTGAATAAAAGGGAAGTATTTGGAGCTCAGCTCGAGCTAGACTCCAAATACTTGGGGCCACGAGGTGTGCAAGGAGTTCAACTCGAGCCAACTTTCTTCGAAGAAAATGACAAGTATTTGGAGCTCAACTCGAGCTAGACTCCAAATACTTGGGGCCACGAGAAGCACATTACACCAATTTTTTGGGTTTAAAAAAAAAGAGAACTTAGGCTCAAACTAAGCCGAGCTTCGCATAATTGAATAAAATCTGAGTTGTTAAGAAAGTAAGAGTAAAAGAAGAAAGATCGAAATGACAAGTAACGGAAGATGATCTTCATTACTTGGCAAAATATTACGAGTACAAGAGATGAAAATACAATAATAAAAGGATTACATAAACCTCTAAGTAGGAGGGGGAACATTCTCTGAAGTAAGGTCATCAAATGTGATGGTTACGCCGTCCACTAGGGAAATCTCGGGATCTTCCTCTTGAATTCGGCCCTGGGGGAGGTGATCTGTGGGGTCTACTGATCTCCAGGGAGTTGTGAGGTAGTGGCTCCCGAGCTCGAAGCAGGGTGAAGTACAAGGGATGTGAGAAGGGATTCAACAAAGGCCTCCACAGGAGCCTCATTGAGGCGATCTGCTTCCTGTGAGCTCGGCCAAGACCATCGCCGCTGAGTGAGGTTGGATGGTCCGAGGTGACTTGTCCCCTTCAGTGGGGGGAGTGCTTCCAGGGGCAGGAGGGTTGGATGAGGAAGCAAGTCGTTGCTCTTCCTCCTCCTGCTCGGCAACCATTACTGCCATCATGATGTCTGCAATAAGAAGAAACCGAGGTAAGTGAAAATACTGATGATTTCTTGTTAATGAAAAATTTACATATAATTACCGATGTCATCCTCCAAGGGAGCTGTGATAGGGCTCAACCCGAAATGATGTAGAAGAGACGTAGTAATGAGACGAGACATGCCATACTTAACTAAAGTAAGCTTGTTTATTGAGGTTTGGAGTTCGGGAGATCGATCCCGGGGTTATGTTTATGTTGAAGGGGAAGAGTCCAGATCCAAGTAGTGGGAAAGCCCCAGGGTTGAGGAGAAGAAAGGAAAAAATACTTATCTTTCCAAAATTTATTGGAGGAGGTATATTTACTTAAGAATTGAGCATCTCCTCGGGAAGTAATGTAGAAGAGGCCTTTGATGGTGGAGGTTTTCACCTGGAAAAGGGCAAAGAGCAATTCAGTAGTAGGTTCTATCTCTAAATAGCTAGTCAAAATGATGAAGCCAGCTATGATACGGAAGGAGTTCGGGGCCAATTGAGTTAAGGGGATGCGGAAGAGTGTTGACATCTCGGCCATGAAAGCGTGAATAGGGAATCGAAGCCCCCTCTCTATTTGACCTACGAAAAAAGCCAAGGCATTTGGAGGGGGTCGATTAGGCCTATCCGAGCTGCTAGGAAGGGCCAGTTTGAAGGAAGAAGGAATTTTAGCATTTTTCTTGATGTTTTGGAGAGTGTGGGAAGTTATAGTGGTATCTTTGAAGTCATGGGATGACCCTGTTAAGGGTCCCGAGCTCGGAGCTCGAATTTCGATAACCCCTGAGTCGGAGCTCGACTCAGTGGCATCTGGATCTGAAGAGGAGGGTTCATTTACATTGCTAGGTTGTGAGGGGGACACAGCCTCGGAAGACCACCTTTCTAGCTCGGCTATGTAGGGGTCCAGTGGAGTGGATCGGGAAGAAGAAGAAGCCATGAAAATGCAGAAAAATGAGATCAAAAGAAAAGGAAACTGGAGAAAAGGGAAAGAAAAATACCTAGTGGAAGGAGATTTAGAGGCTGGTGATGGAGAGGTACGGGGATTCTAGATGACTCGCCAGAATCTGGAAGGACTCGCCGGAAAAGTTGGTCGGAAACCTTGAGAGAAAATTTTGAAAGTAAGGAGATGAAAAGTGGAAATGAAATGAGAAGGGGGCTTTTTATAAGAGAAGAGGGAGATGAAAAGGCATATCGTCGTTCGAGGAGGGGCTGCGCGGTTACCAAGGCGTCAGTGAGTTGAAAGGTTGTCCTTTCAATCACGTCACTATGTCAGGGGTTTTGAAAAACCAAAAGACGGCGGGAATTTGAAAAGCCCGAAACCCTAGAAACAGCTCGGCTCAGCTTACAATCAACTATGGTTGAAATATAGGCCTTCTAACCATAGTTGGGGGGAGGAATTGATAAGGGTAAAATATGGTTTGGGCTGATCTGCTAAACCCTAGGCATTGGGCTGACCTGCTAAGCCCCAGACATTGGGCCGACCTGCTAAGCCCCAGGCATTGGGCCGACCTGCTAAGCCCTAGGCATTGGTCTGATCTGTTGAGCCCCAGGCATTGGGCTGACCTGCTAAGCCCCAGGCATTGGGCCGACCTGCTAAGCCCCAGGCATTGGGCCGACCTACTAAGCCCCAGGCATTGGGCCGACCTGCTGAGCCCTAGGCATTTGGTTGACCTGCTAAGCTCTGAGCATTGGGCCGATCTGTTGAGCCCTAAGCATTAGGCCGACCTGTTAACCCCTAAGCATTGGGCCGATATGCTGAGGCTCAGGTTTGGATTATGCTGACTCACTTGGGTTGGTTTGTTACAGCTCGGCTCCATGTGCAAAGGTGATATCTGAGGACAATCATTCAGAGAGAGATTCTTCAGTAAGACATGAAGCTATTAGCATGGTGGACTGAGGTGTAACATGTCAGTTCGGGTCCGAAGTCCTCCGAAGGCAAATTAGGGTTTTGGAAAATCCGATCCTATCTTAATCATGATTCTGTTACCAAATCGTAATAGAATCCCGGATTTTACGGAAACTCTAATCCGGGCTAAGCTATAAAAGCCCAAGTCCAGGTTCATTCTTAACCTAATCACACTTTTATCTTCACATATATATTTTCATCTCTTGCTTCTCTTCCAAGATTCTGACTTAAGCATCGAGAGGGTACGCCGGAGCACCCCTCCAGCCCCCTCTTTGTGCAGGTTTCGAGAAAGAGTTCGACCGAAAAGCTAGTTCGCGGGAGAGGAGCATTTTGGGAGCAACCACTTACATATTAATTTCTTTTCAACAATAATTAATTAATTCCCAATTAACAAGGTTTGGCCAATTGTCTCCCTGAACATTTACGTTCATTAAAACAAAATAAAAAAATAAAATAACAGGATTGTAGGAAAATTATGGAAAATAATTATTTTAATAAAATAACTAAATATTTGTTTTAATATGCAAAATGACTACTATTAGTTTTTCAAAGGTAAACCTATGCGTATTTGGTCTTTCCAAAGAAACTTTATGTAAATATTTGATTAAGCAGTAGGGAACATATTATTATCAAAATAAAATAGTTAAAAGTATAAGAAAGAAAAATATTTTACACGACATACAGAATAAAATAATTAAAAGTAAAATATTAAATTATTTAAATAATTAAAGTAATAGCAATAAATTATTTAATTATTATTTTAAGAAACTAAATTATAAAAATAAAATAACCATCCAAACTAATCCATTACTTTTTGAACACCAGTAAATTAATCCCTAATAGGTTAGTCTAAATGATTATTTAATTTTCTGAAAATTTAGTTATTAAATACTTATTATTATTGCTTTAAATATTTAAATGATTTGATTATTTAATTTATATTATTTTTATTAAAAAATGAGATTTATTTATTTTATTAAAATAATTGTTTCCCCATAATTCTTCAAATTTTATAAAAAAAATATATATTTTCAATTAATGACATTTTATTACATTAGGACCAATTTTGCAAAAATCAAATAAGAAAGGAATTTTTTTGCATCACCCCCAAACATACTGGACCAAATTTGCAATTTTCTCTATTCATTCTGGCAAGGGGGTATTAATTTTGCCAACTAAGCCTAAGACTTAATCCGCCGAAAAATCAAAATTGGGTGTGGACTATCCTTAAATCGAGATAAAATCATACATACAGGACCATTTTTGCAAAAAGATAATCGGAGTGGACCAATTTTGCAACTACCCAAGACATACATCACTATTTTTGCAATTTTCCCTCAATTAAAATAATGGGTAATACTCTTAATTGTCGCACTTTACCCCATTATACTCTCATTTTGTTTCACTTTAATCCATTACATTCTCATTGTCTCACTTTGTCCCAACTTTCATTTTGTCTCAATTCACCCGATTTGTACCCTCATTCTAAAAAAGTAGTTTCATATTTTTAATTTCATTAATTAATACTTAATAGCAAAACAATGTATAAATTATTTTACGTCAAATAGAATTACTATTTTTATTAACAAAGCGCGCTCCTATTAAAATTTATATTTTATGATATTTTTATTATTAGATACTCATAAATTTTCTATTTCAGCTTAAATACCAAGTATTAAAAATCGTTTTCTAATTAGTATATTGCTAAATATATGAAGTACTAGTTTTTTTTTTTGTTTATTAAAGAAATTATCAAAGTATCATGATATGTTTTTGATCTAATATAGTTTCTTTGAACTCGTGATATATTAATCAATAATAAAAAAATTTATTACTAGAAAAAAAATTATACTAATATTTTATTATTTTTTTTGATAATTCCTTTAATAGAAAATAAATTAGTAATTTTTATTTATTGACTAAATATTAATTAAAAGAGTAAAATAACATATATATGTATAATATATTATCTCATAATAAATATCATAAGATATAAATTTTATTAGGAGTTATGTTGATAAAAAATAGTCATTCAATTTGAATTACAATAAATTTTAAATAATTACAATATTAAATATTAATTAATATTTAAAATTATATAAATAAAAATATACTTATTTTAGAATGAGCGTATGCAGGATGTAGTGTGACAAAATGAGAGAATAATGGGGTAAATTGCGACTATGATAGTAGGGCTAAGTGACTCAAACTGAGAATAGATGACGAAGAATAATACAATTGAGAATAAGGATGGTAATAGGTATGATATCCATTCATTTGAGGGTATCTATACTCTTAACACTGTCGTATTAATATTACTCGCATTAATCTCAAACACAATTAAGAAATTATATCTATTATCCGTACGCATCCCAAATTAATCCATTATTGATACCCGAATACTACATGTACCCGCTCAAAACTCGTTTATTATATTTAAAACTTATAATTATATGAATGTTTAAATGGGTACCTATCAAAAATTAGTTATTATATAAGAAAATGTCAAATATCTTAAATTCTTAGTAACTGTAACAATTAACCATATTCAATTTTGCAAGTTACTGCAAGCTATCATAATTCATCGATTAAATAAAAAACAACACATAAATATAAATGTAATGTATAAGTTCCTTAAAACTACGTAATCAATATTATTACATCATTTAATCCATATAATTATATCAACAAATATGGACTTATACCAAACTTGACAAGATAAAACAAAGTTAATATGATCACAAATTCAAATAAAGTTGTAAAAAATGGAAATTTGTGTCGGGTTCCAAGAAGAAATGTATCTTGCTAAATGAAAAGATACGTGGAGGTAATTAAGGGGTCGGGTAAACGGGTTCCGGTAGTGCGTATCTGAGGGGTAAAATTGAAATATACCCGTATATAAATGAGTAATAATTTTTTATTCCTTATCCATCCCAAATCCGAAAGACTCGCCCTATTAAGATCTGATGTGTCTACCCGTCCCACTGCCATCCCTAATTAAGAATTCAAGAGGACAAGAGAATAAAATTTACTCTAAATTATATCCTAAATATTTTAGTCGAGATAGTGTGAATATTTCACAAGTGGGAAGAATTATCCAACAAAAATCACCATTCATATTAGATTTGGAGTTCTTATTACGTCTCTTCATTACTAAAAATAAACATTTGATTTTATTCATTAAATATTTTAAAATATCCAAATGAAGTAAAACAAACTCTTACCATATCATTAACGGAATGACCAAAACTAATTACAATTAATTTAATAGTTAGTGCACAACCACCTAACTTACAACAATGATAGACAATTTCAAGAAATGATTGACAAAATCAACGTTCCATGACACGGTGTCGTTTTGAAGGATGTCCATACATGGACTCGTAGATTCCTTCCACATCAAACCCCCCTTCCCTCGCGCAGAGAGAGAAATAGTCTAGAGAGAGAAAGTTGCAAGGGAGGTGTGAAAATCTTCGAAAAGTAACAGAGAAAAGGGAGCGTGGCAACGGTCTTTACAAAGCACACGATCATATTGTTCTTCACGAGAAAAAACTCGGACGATTGTGTTTCTCTCTCTACCTATAGATACACATATACATACATGTGGTCTTGCATGTGATTTTTACTAGAGAAGCGTAGGATGAATAAAGCTAAAAAGAGAAGGGCAAAGAAGAAGACTTGAATCTGAGGTAGCTGCCCTTTTTGGGTTTAAATAGAAAAAAAAAACCATGGGAGACGACCTCTGTTTTTTCACCAGGGTAATGTTTTGTTATTCCCCCTTTTTTTATTTAATCTTCGTATTTGCTGGTTTGAGATATATCTTTATTATTGATAGGCGAATGTTGGGATGTTGTAATTGTATGTAGATTTGTTTAATGTATAGTTTATGGGATTTTTTTAAATGCTTAACGTTTGTTTATTTGATCTGGGAATCTGGATGACAAAAGACCCGTACATTTGGGGGTTTTCTGCTGCTAATAGAAGCAACCCATGTTTTATTATTTTAGGTTTTCTATTTCTCTTGCATCTTTTCTCTGGTTTCTTAATGGGCTTTGCAAAATCTTACTCAATATTTTACCATTTTGTCTTGTAGATTTCTATGTTTCTCTGGTTTAATTAAAATTGAATATCAAATTTAAGCCCTCTAATTTGCAAATTAGATCAATTTCCAGTCTTTTTTTGTGTTTTTTTTATTGACTCTTGGCTACTTTTCCAGCTCAATCAAGCTGAATATATAATTTTATAGATGTTTAAAGTTTCGATCATATATGGGATTTTAGTTTTGGATTGTATGTGCTGTTCTTATTTGACATTCTGATATTTGCTTGAATTTCAGGAAAGCTTTATTATTAAACCTCCTAAGAAAAATCCCCTGGTACTGAGGATGGTGGTTCTGATTTTCGCGATGATATGTGGAATTTATATATGTTCGGTCTGTCTTAGGCAAATTGGGGGACAGTCGAACTTAAGTTCATTGACCATTCAAGTTGTTGAGAGACCCTGTGAAGCAACTGATATTGAACCTTCAGAAAAACCTTTTGTGCATTATCCCAAACCAAGGACTTTTAGCAGGTAATATTTAGCCAGAAGCTACAGTTTTCCGGGATAATACGCTTTAAGCCATAATTTATTTACTGTTATCGATTCTCGTGGTTAATTAGGGAAGAATGTGCATGCAATCCTGTACGATACTTTGCGATTTTGTCCACGCAGAGGTCTGGGAGTGGATGGTTTGAAACATTGTTGAACAGTCATATCAACATAAGCTCCAATGGGGAGATATTTTCGGTGAAGGTCCGGAGAAGTAACATATCGACAATTGTGGAAACTTTGGATAATGTTTATAATCTTGACTGGCTTACAAGTGCATCAAAAAATGAATGCACGGCCGCAGTTGGGTTGAAATGGATGCTTAATCAGGTGAGAACTTTATGTTTTAGAATAAGTTATTACATGTGATACTTGGTACCTGAACAGAAATAAATGTCTCACTTTTCTCTAATTATGTAAAATCTGGTAATAATCTCCATTTTTTAGGCATGATTTTAAAAAAAAAAACCTGAGGTTTGGGCTAATTACAAAAAAATCCAAAGAAACAGGTTTGATTATGCCTTAAAATTAAGGGGGTAACTGTAATATTCCTATAAGACGACGTCTTGCTAACTAAAGGATATAAATAGAATTACGATGGCCACATATATTAGTGATATGCATGTGATGGCCGGTACCTTAATAGAAATCAATAATATGTCTTACTTTATGCTAATTATGTACATACTTTTACCCATTTCTTCTCCTTCTTCTTTTTCCCCCTTTTTTTTGGCAGAAGTAAAGATCTTTTACTGTTTATTTGGCTTATTGTTTATTGTAGCATGACAAGTATTCTGACTCTCTTTAGAGGGAAGTTCTTTAACTCCTCTTCTCTGATCTCTCTAGTGACTAAAGACTTGAATTTCAATTCTCATAAAAACTGACAAGGACTTGCCAACTAAGGGATATAAACAGAATTATGATGGCCAGTCACATTAATGATGCTGCTTTGTGTTTGTGGTCCTATATTTAATACCAAATCAAACATCATTATCAGCATGATGTGTAATTTGATAACTGTTTTTCATATTTTCCTTATCACTAATTTGCATCAAATAGTATTGTGGCATGAGATAACTTATTTGGATAGTTGCTTTTACCTCATTAACCAAAGAAGACTAACCAGACTTTGGTTTTTACTCCGTATTGAACTTATTACTTCTATTTCTATCTCGGAGTGACTTTGAACATTCCAAAATAAGACTTCAATTCCTAAAATGTAATTTTTTTTTCTTTTTTCTTTTTCTTCCCCCACCAAAAATAGAAAAAAATATTAAAATAAATAAATAAAATCACACACTATTAAGTCTCAACCACAGTACCTTAAAGTGCAATAGTGTTGAAGTATGTACACATTTCCATCTCTTATCTAACCCTCCATGTCGCACCACACTGGACCAATAATTCTAGGATTGATAAGAGTAAGGATTTTAATTGAAGCGTGTCGGTAGTATTTGTTTGTCAATGTTTACCTCCGTTTCCCATGTGGCATAGATCTCTATGTTTTCCTCGTCTATAATATGTGATTACGTAATGAACTCATTTAATTGTTCAAACCTCTGGAGTTTGTAAATGAGTAATCTGTTAAATGTTCAATTGTTTCTCTGTCTCGTAATTTTGTGCAATATGGAACTTTTTGCTTTTTGGTTGGACAGTCAATTGTACAATTCGAGATTGCATAAAATGGTGTCCCCAAGTAGGAGATATATAGGGAAATTTACTCGGGTGCAAAGTATATCCTCACTTCTTTGTTTCCATTTAGTACTCAATCAAATAGTTATTCATCGCATTAATGACGGAGCATAATTTGAATCTTAAAATCCTTTTGTAAATATTTTTATTTGGCTATAATTATGTTTGTGTAGTTTGGGCTTCGAAAGGCAAACGGATGCGAAGAAAATGTGAACACAATAGTTATCGGAACAAAACAGAGTAATGAAGGAAGAACGCAATCTGAAAATTGTCTAATCAAGAAGTCATGATATCATTAATTAAGAAAATCTCATGTCTTTTATGACGTGTGAATCTCAAGGATGAACCTCGTTCGAAATAACCATCACCCCAAATCTTAGTTATGTATATGCTGTGTTAATTCATTTTTTGCTGCACTTGGTTTCATCTTGTTTTTTATTGGCTAATTACCAAGTCAGTTTGCATTAAAAAGTTGCTTGCCTCTTGTGGCTCAAGTACGTCGACCATTCCCTAATAGTCATTTCATTTGAACACTACTTCATTGTGTTGGAGTAACCAAATGGCTCACATTGCTAACAACCTAAGATTTTAGATGAAGTGGTCATTCAATATGTTAGAGCCAGTTCAAACAATGGTGGTCCTGAGTTTGAATCTTACCGCCACCCATAAAAATGTTCCACGTGCTAGGCTTCATAAACAACCGCCTGCACTTGGGGGTGGGGGGGGGGGGAGTGTTACAGTAATCCAATATTAAATGACTCACATCTCTAACAACTTAAGCTTAAACTTTTAGATGAGGTGGTCGTTCAATACATTGATTTCTCATTGAAATTCTGTAGTCATTTTAAATTGTGATCTCATTACAATTTTGCTCTATATTGAAGAATGAAGTAAGCAATGTATTCCTTTTACATTTTCCGACTTGTTTTTGCAGGGTTTAATGCAACATCATGAAGAAATAGTGGAATACTTCAAGACTAAAGGGGTTTCAGCCATTTTCCTTTTCAGAAGGAATCTTTTACGTCGGATGGTTTCAATACTTGCGAATTCTTATGACCAAAAAGCCAAGCCACTGAATGGGACCCACAAATCTCATGTGCACTCGACCCACGAGGTCCTCTCTCTCTCTCTCTCTCTCTCTCTCTCTCTCTCTCTCTCTCTCTTTCTATATATATATATATACATGCATGCAGGTGCTAAAGTATTTAGCTGGTGCAGGCTGAGATACTTGCTAAATACAAACCAACGATCAATACAACATTGCTCATACCCGATCTGAAGCAAGTAGAAGATCTAGTTACCAAATCCTTGCAATATTTCAAGAGCACTCGACATATCATCCTCTACTATGAAGACATAATAAATAACCGTACGGTAAGAGGCATTTCATATTTCATAATACTAGAAAAGGGATAATTACAAAAGACCCACTGAGGTTTGGTCTAATTACAAAAGCCCAGAGATGTTTCAAAATACAAAAAGCCCCCTCAGGTTTGATTTTATCTTAGATTTGAGGGGTAACTGTAATATTTCTCGAAATACCAGGGTGATTTTTGAAATGTTTTTTTGCTTATGAAGAGAGAAAATGTAAGACGACATCAAAGCTCAAATGCGTTTTTATTTTTAAAAATCTCTTGGTTTTTTTTTTTTGTAATTAACCCGAACCTCATGGGTTTTTTGTAATTATCCCCTAGAAAATCCACTTTTCATTTCAGCTTTTATTTATCTGTTTTTCTTTCTTTCAGAAACTGGTGGACGTTCAAGACTTTTTGAAGGTTCCTCGGAGAGACCTGAAGACTCGGCAAGTGAAAATACATAAAGGACCTTTGTCTTCGCAGGTCGAAAATTGGGATGATATCACTAAGACACTGAATGGAACTCATTATGAAAGTTTTCTACAAGAAGATTACAAGATATAAATGTGGTACACACCCTATTGTATAGCATTTTTAGCTTAGCTTAGCTTATTTATTCATTAATTCTTTTAACCGTAGAAGAAGCTAACAGGGTTTATCTCCCTGTTGAAATTTTGGCCATAAGTCGCGTCGTATCAACACTGGTTATATGGTGTAGCTGGACTGATTATGATGAAATTTGTAGCTTTATTTTGACAAACTTTGTTTTATATACACATGAAGGGTTGCAAAATCTGATTTTACCTCTTCAGATTACACCCTTATGGTTCAAACTATTTAAGGGGACTGTTCGGTTTAACCTCTCGATATTTGGTTTTATATCAATTCCAAATGCTGCATGTGCTATATATATACTCAGGTTAAATTTCAAAAAATAAGGTTTAGCTTAATTACAAAACAATCCAATTAATTTTCAGAATTACAAACACTCTCTTGAGATTAGGTTGTCTTACAAATTGTACATTTTTTATGGTTATTTGTAAAATATACAAAAACTTTAGGGGTACTTGTAATATCTTTGTAGTACCTTGATGAGATATTTGTAAATTACTGTATGACTCAAGAATCAAAATGATGCAACTCATTGGCTAGGTGTTTTTGTGTTACCTTATAATCAGTGGCGGACGCAGGATTTCGGCTTTGGGGGGGCGAAAAACGGACCGAGTTTATAAATTTAAGCTATGAATTTTTTTTTTCATATGCTAAACATAATTAACGACTTTTTATATTGTAAAAGACAATTATTTGAAGTTTTTATCAAATTTTGAGGGGGAAATTGTAAATTAATTCATTTATTTTATCTTTTAAAAAATAATTTGGAATTTTTTTTTTTGGGGGTGGAAGAATTTTTTTCAAATTTTTTTTTTTGGGGGGGTGCAATTGTAAATTAATTCATTTATTTTACCTTTTAAAAAATAATTTGTAAAATTTTTGGGGTTGAAAAAAGAATTTTGAAAAATTTTGGCCCCCCCTTGTGTCCGCCGGTCGCTTATAGTTATGTGTAATAATATTGTCTACTGTTCAAGAAAATGGTGATGTTAATGATAATGATGGGTTGATGGAGCCATAGCCATAACGTGTATATGTGACATTAAAGTAAATCGGAACCTAGTAACCGCGGACACTTCTGTGAGCATGACGTACTCGTATTGGATACGATATTTTATCTGATATTCCACGGATACTCCATGAATATATATATATATATATATATATATATAGTATCCAATTGAAAAAGAAAAAGAAATCGGCCTAGGCATTCCAATATGAAGAAACAAACCACATTCATATGAATTCTAATAAATCCACATATGGAAAAAGATAAAATTTATCTATTGCTGATATTTCAAAGATGTTTTATGTGTTATATGCGTGTCTGTGACTTATCGCATTTCAAATTTGAGTATTTATGATATTTTAGTCTTTTATGCTTGAAATGTTGTTTTTTTATTTGTACTCAGTACGTCTATATTTTCAATAAATATAAAAATATAATTTTATATGTATATATACCGTATCAATGCCCTTAAAATTTCAAATGTGTCGTATTCCTGTACTTGTATCATCTCGTACCCGAGATGTATCTCGTACTGTATCAATGCTTCATAGATCGGACAAAATAAAAAGGAGATCCAAATCTCTCTATGATTGGTTTTTATGAGACATTTTGTGAAACTCTGAAAAGGAATTATGCAGGGGAAGTTTAAAGAGTATGTATGTGGTCCATAGTTTTGTACTAAATAAGGCTAAGCCCATTATTAAGGTTGCTGACCAACTTCATCAATCTTTTTGGTAAGGTTAATGATTGCTTCCGTTAAGGAATTATTGCTGATTGAATTTGTTAACATTTTATTTCACATAGAATGATTGAGACTCCGGAATGTTGACTTATGGTGCTCCGTCATAAATGGCACATTGGCACTTGCTTTTCTAACACAAGTTTAATTTTATCAACGAGTATTTGTAAATTCTAAAAAGGCAAAAACTTGCGTGAGACGGTCTCACGGATTTAGATCCGTGAGACGGAGTCTTTACATAAAATTTTAAAGGTTTTTGTTTTTCAAATTTTATTTTTCTTAGGGTTTATATTTATTTTTTTAGGGTTTATTTTGTTTATTGGGTTTATTTTTAATTGATTTGGGTTTTTAGTATTTTTAGTTTTTTTTAGGGTTTATTTTTTATTTTTTTGGATTTATTTTTATTTTTCGGGTTTATTCTTCATAGTCATGTTTTTAGGGTTTATTTTGTTTTTTCACGGTTTATTATTATTTTTTAATTTATTTTCATGGTTCATGTTCTCAACACGGAGCCCTTAGGAGGTCCGTCTCACGGATTTAGATCCGTGAGACCGTCTCACAAGAGACTTGCTCTTCTAAAAAACATAGTTATTTTTCGCTTCTAGAATTTGTGAACCATTTTTGTTTTTTTCTTTTTTAATTTGTAAATACTCCCTAACTCTTCATTCAAATTAAGGTGTTGTACTTCCTCAAAAAAAAAAAAAAATTAAGGTGTTGTAGATTTAAAAATAGATTTAGCTTTAAATAAAAAAGTAAGTAAATTATAATAAATTTCAAATAGTGGAATGCATCGAAATTGGGTCAATGGCGCTTACAACATGTTCGTTCCATGTTGTGCATAAATGATAAATATAAATCAAATTTCCTAATAACGAAACATACGAAAATATCTAAAATTTCCAGAAGTCAGTAGCTGTTCTCCACCCAAATATGGTCAGACTCAGATCTAAAACGGGAAACTGGGACCCACACTGACCACCGCGTATCTGCGGGACCCACTTACTCTCTCAAATTAACGGCCATCCAACACTCTGTATCAACGGTCACGATTCAACCTCGTCCCCACACGTCGACGTTGAATACACCCTAGATCCCTCAAACTTACCCCTTTTCCATTTTTCTCATCAGCCAACTTCTCTCTCTTTCTCTAGCCTGGTTTCTCGGACCAGGTACCCTTACTCTCGCCAAAACTCAAGCTTGGAGGGAGGGAGAGAAAAAACGAAAACGAAAAAAATGAATGGCGGAGATTTGAATCAGCAGCAACAACAGCAACAGCAACAGCAGCAGCAGATGCAGCAACAGCAGTGGGCGGCGATGCAGCAGCAGTATCAGCAGCAGTGGATGGCGATGCAGTATCCGGCGATGGCGATGCAGCAGCAGATGGTGTACAACCAGCATTACGTGCCGTACTACCACCACCAGCAGCAGCAACAGCAGCCGTATCAGCAGCAAGCGCAGTCTCAGCCGCCGAGGCAGAACTATCAGATTCAGAATTCGGATGAAGATAACAAGACGATCTGGATTGGAGATCTCCAGCAGTGGATGGATGAAGCTTATCTCCAGTCTTGTTTTTCTCAAACTGGAGAGGTAAAAAAGTGTTTATTTTTCCTTTTTTTTCTCTCAGTATAATGTATGCATATATTATATTAATTTGGCCGATTTAATGCTTGTTTAGTATTTGCGATTACTTGTTGCGTTGATAATATCGTCTTCTTGTTATTGATAGCGTAGGATTTTGAATTTAACTCTAGGATGCCTGATTTTGTTGCGAAATTGTGGTGCTGTATTTTATTATTTGAGGAAGCTGATACTTAAATTTCCATGTTGTGTAATGTGCTATATGCGTCGCGTTATGATTCGTACTAAATTTCGAAGTTGTGTAATGTGCTATACGCCTCGCGTTATGATTCGTACTAACTTTAGAACCAAAATCTTGCAAAGGTTTTCCAGTAGAGCTTAATTCTCATGCCCAATTTTTGTTACTTCAATCTTTTTTAAATGGTTGATGTTTTAGATCTTCTATACATATGTTTCTTTTAGCTAACTGATGACACACAAGCTCTCATATTTGGAACACAACTTTAAGAGAGAATAAATTGGTGAATCATCATCAAGCTATTATTGCATACTATAAACTCTGGCAATAAGCTCTCAAGATTATTTCATTACATTGTCAGAACAAATGAATGTATGAAAAGACCTACTTGAGTGCTTACTCGAGCATTGATTTATTTTCCACAACTTGATACAAGTACGAAATCTCTCATGAATTTTGTAACTCCTGGCCTTGGATAATTCAGTTGTGGACTTCACTTAGAAGCAAATGACATGATATGAGGGGTGTACACTGAGGATTTTATTAGTCAAAGAGCCTTGTGGACAAGATTTACTGATCGTGCGAATCTTTCCATATATGCAATATACCTGGACTAGGTCTGTAAATGAGACAAGAAAACAGGAAGGATTTTCTTTTTAATAAATTGTGGCACTTAGTTAATTGATGAAGGTCAGTCATAATCCTTTGACAAGGACAAGTCCACGTAATTGAGAGGATGGAAATAATAGTTCATTTCTGAATTGAGATGGGAACAACAATTGGTGCTGTGTTTGAAGTTATCTTCCGACTTTCAAAGATTTACATCTATCTCCTTATATTTGCCTTTTAACGAGGGCAGGAGATGGGGAATAAAACAGAAAAGATAGATATACGATAGAGCATCTATTAAATGTTTGAGTTAAGATGTAATTATATACAAAACTCCAGGTGTGGTTCGTACCGTTGATCAGTTCAGTCACCAGATACCATCTTTCTTTATTTTCCCCCTCATTTTTTTCTTTTAAGCTTCTTTCATTAATTCTATCCTTTCTTTCCTTTGCCTTCTCTTGGTGAGAAATATCCCCTCTTGGATGAGCCATTTGGAATCTTCTTGTAGGTTGGTATCAGTCATATAAATGCTAGCCTATTTACAGCTAGTTCTTATTTAGGTGCTATCCATGGAAAATGTTTTACTTGAAATAAACACATTCTCCTCCTCTCTGGGTCTTTGTTACCTAAAATATGCTATTTGAGTTAATTAAAGTATAGTCCAGAGCATAAATTATGCTATGCGATTCTCAAGTTTTATGACTGCAGCATACAATTGTCAAATTTTAAATGAGTATCCTCCATTACTTGACAATAGCAACTTTTAAGGGATCATCCTGAGCGTTTATGCTCTCAGGTACTTAATGCAAAGTTCTTGGACTAGATTTGTATATAATCGCAGTGATTGTGTTTGCTGGGTATCCATACAAAAATGTTATCAGATACCCACAGATATACCTTTGTCATCTTTCAGTGATTTGCATTTTTATGCTAGGTGAAGATTGCTTTACGCAACTGTTAGATTTTCTCTCTATCGTTGGTGTATTTTATAATATTTCACATCCAAAAAATGCAGGTCTTTTCTGTTAAGATAATACGCAATAAACATACTGGTCAATCAGAGAGATATGGATTTGTTGAGTTCAATTCCCATACAGCAGCGGAGAACGTTCTGCAGAGCTACAATGGCACCATGATGCCCAATACAGAGCAACCCTTCCGCTTAAACTGGGCAACCTTTAGCACTGGTGATAGGCGCCTGAAGCTGGATCTGATTCGTCAATATTTGTTGGAGATTTAGCCACTGATGTTACTGATGCACTGTTACACGATACCTTTGCTAGTAGATATCCATCTGTCAAAGGTGCAAAGGTGGTAGTTGATTCCAATACGGGCCGCTCAAAAGGTTATGGCTTTGTCAGGTTTGGTGATGAAAATGAGAAGTCTAGAGCCATGGCTGAAATGAATGGTGTGCACTGTTCTAGTAGGCCTATGCGAATTAGTGTTGCCACCCCAAAAAACCTTCACCACAGCAACAATATTCTTCACAAGGTACAGTATGAATCCTACAGTTCTGCCTCCGTTTATTTTGGCTCAAGAAAATGTTTAATTATTACCTCTGTGACAGTTTTTGTCATGAATATATAAATATGTGACCTGATTCACTCCAACTTCCTCAATATTTGGCTGATTTTAGTGGAAAATATGTTATGTATAAATTGTGCTTTATAATTTATATAAACATGCATGTGTGTACTCCTTATGTATATGCATGTCTAATAAATTCTGCTCCATAGCATGCATATCTGTGTGTTTTATATAAATACATTAAATAAATTCTCTAATTATGTACTTATATGCATGATATCTTCATTAGTCTTCTTCGTCGTTCTGTTTTTTGTAATTTTCATGTAAAAGAGTAAATGAGGTAAGGTTTAAGCCTTTTATCCTCTACTTGTCATTTCTATCATCTACTTCCAAATTGTATATGGCATCAAATATTTTCTAATTTTGTCTTTTCATCCTTCTTTCATTGTTCTTCTAATTTGAATCAATAAAATGCCTCTTTATAGAGTTGTATTTTATGTGTTGTCGGTAACACTTTTCTATTAGTATGAGCTTTATTCAACAATTCTGACTTAATTCTTTAGCTGTTGTCGTTGCCGGTGGATATCCACCCAATGGTGTTGTGCCTCTAGGTCAATCAGAAAACGATTCATCTAACACGACAGTGAGTCCTTCTCCCACTTGGAAGTTAGTTATTACAAATTTATATCATGACTAATCCAAGTCACCAATGTTTTGTTTTAGATATTTGTGGGAGGACTTGACTCTGATGTAACTGATGAAGAGCTCAGAGACTCTTTTATTGCATTTGGTGAGGTTGTCTCTGTAAAAATACCAGCTGGAAAGGGATGTGGTTTTGTGCAATTTGCAAACAGGTAATACTGTGGGTTTGTTTGTTATGCAAGTTTCTTCTTTTGGAAGTACAACCGTGCACATGAAATAACAAAAAAAAAAAAAAAAAGGGGATAGGTTCGTTGAGACATTTTTGAGTGTGATAAAATAATAAGGTTGATGATTAACTAATTGAATTTGCTGGTGAACATCCAATAATTTCTAAAATACATTTTGAGTGTGAGCTGAATAATAAAAAAAGGATTATCTGCCTGCAGATTGGTGCAGCTTTGAGTGATGGAGACGCTGTTTTTCTATTTTTAAATTGTTTTATGGGGGGAAGAGGGATTTATTATTAGGCTATGCATTTTTTTGGACCAACAGAGTCAAAGTGTAAACGAATTTACCTTTCAGTAAGCCAAAAAGAAAAGCCTCTAGATAAAATTGCTTTATACCTTCCATCAACAAACTTTAAAGTAAAAATTACAGTTGAACTCACATAGTCGAGTATACTGCACTCACATGTAAACCTATTGAAGTTTTGTCCCACAACTGATGTGGGATACTATGCATTAGTGAAAGTTATCCCATGCATTAATGAAAGTTCTTGAACCTTGTGAGTTTTGATTCTTTCGGTTTCCAATGTAGTCAATATTGGTGAATATTATTTATCTATGGGTATCGTGCATATATGAGCATTAGAAACAGGGATAATTACAGAAACCCCCCAAGGTTCGGATTAATTACAAAAAAATCCAGAGGTTTTTGCAAATTGCAAAGAGTCCCTTGAGGTTTGATTATGTTTTACATTTTTCCCTTCATAAGTAAAAAACATTTCAACCCCCCCCCTTGATATTTATAGAAATATTGCATTTACCTCCTTAAATTTAAGACACAATAAAACTTGATGTGTTTATTTTTTTTAAAATTTTGAAACATCTCTGGATTTTTTTTGTAATTACCCCAAACCTCAGGGGGCTTTTTGTAATTATCCCTTAGAAACAAGCATAACTATGACTACCGTAGGATTGCTGCTATAAGGGAAGTTGCTGCCTCATTATTAAAGATACATAGTTGAAGTAACCATGGCATGACGCATTTCAATTTTCAATTTCAACAGAAGCAGTGCAGAGGATGCAATTCAGAGATTAAACGGGGCAGTTATTGGCAAGCAGACAGTTCGTCTTTCTTGGGGTCGAAGTCTGGGAAACAAGCAGGTACATCTTCATTTTTTTAATCGTTTGTCTTTGGTACTTCCAGGTTGTAGCTCTGAGATTCCTTCATTAGGAAGTGGCAATTGTTTACCATGCTAACTAAAGTGTGCTGGCCTTAAGAGTTCTCGTGTCGACCATAAGTTAAAGGGATAATTATAAAATTGCCCTTGACGTGGCCTAGTAACAAAAAAACTCAATTATTTTCAAAACCACAAAATACGCACTTGAGGTAATACAAACACGCCCTTGAAGTTTGTATTTTCTTAACAAAACACCCTATTGAGGGTGCAATTCGTAGAACAAAATAAAAAATCAAGGGAGTAATTATAATATTGAAAGATAGTTGAGTTCTTTTTGCAATTAGATTGAACTCAAGTATATATTTTGTAATTAACCCTCGGTTAAAAGAAGATAACCAAGTTCAGTAGTGTAAGTATCTGCCTAAGGTTCTGGATAATACCTTTTATCATTTGGGAAACTTGATTGGCTAGGATAAATTGTTTAATCCAGGTTTACCAAGTGTTTGGAATCTTTGACTACAACCCATGATACTAATCCCGACCTGTTTTTTTGTCATGGTCTTGGTTGATAATTTGTCCAGGTCATGGGGGTGAAATTTTATAATCCTACCTAGGGGTGGAAATAGGTCTATGGCCCGGCCTACTAAGGGCTTGCCTTGGCCTATTTAACAATTGGGTCAGGCTCAACCTTTTACAAAGGCTATTTAAATAGTTGAGTCAGGCCTGGACTTTTAAAAAAGCCTTTTAAGCTCAATAGGCCGACATATTTAAGGTCTATATATATAATATTATATACAATACATATATAATATATAGAAATAAATAGTATTATATAGAATACATGTATGTATTATATTTTATATACATATTGAAGATGTAAATTGTATAAAAATATTACATATATCTTATATATAATTATAATATTAGAACATTAATGAGACACTTATTTTGTATTTGGATTTGTTATTGTATGGATTTATTGGATATTGTATTATTATATTTATGTTCTTTGGAGATGTAGCGTAATGAATTCTATTGTCATGTGCATTTTGTTGTTTTCATTATGAATCTTGTATTGACTATCGTGATATAGTTGTCTGTTTTTTGTAGTTTATAAACAAACTTTAAATAGGCCCAGACTTGGCCTATTTACATAAAAAGGTCAGTCCGAGCCTTTGAAAAAAGCCTATTACAGATAATAGGTCAGGTTTGGGACTAAACTTAACAAAGCAGACTTAGGCCTTCCAAGTCAAAGCCCGGCTTGGCTTGGCCCATTTCCACCCCTAAATTCCTACCCAACTCCAATCTTCCTGTAAATATTCATTTAAGAATTTGTCCTCATCTGTGTGGGTAGTATTACATTTCTATTTTCAATTTGGGTTAACTTGGTCATTTCAGAAATTTATCCGATTTTATCATCAATCCAAAGTAAATATTGTTGTCCTACTAATATAATCACATTACAACCATACTTCCCAAACACGTTATTTAACTCAATTATATTATTCAATTATAACTTATCAAAATTATTTATCATTTCAATCAACAATCACAAACGAGTCCTTAGAGACTGAAAGTTGAACTTTGATTCCCCATATCCATTGTGCACTCAGAGCATCTTCAATTTGGAGCAAAAACTTGCTCCAACATTGCGCTAAAGTTTGCACCATTTTGAACATGTGAATAGTTTGCACTAGAAATATTCGTGCTAATTTTTTTCTTTTTTCTTTTTTCTTGGTTTTGAGTTAATAATTATAATATATGAAATATATGTACTAAAATGGAGTATTATAAAATATTCCTTTTTAGTGTAGAATTTACTGCGAACATGGAGTGCAGATTTTGCACTAAAATAGTACAGAATATGCACTAGAATGGTGCAAACTACCGGAGATGGTCTTATACAAAGTATCATCTCTTCAAGAATAAAAACTAAAAGTTAGCGTGACACAAATCCTATCAACGAAATGATGCAAGAAACAGATAATGCTGTTGTCCTTTTTCTAGGTCCCCTATCAAATAACTACTGTGTTTTTTTTTGTTCTGTCCGACTATCACGTTTATATTTCTTTTGTGTTTGGCAGTTGAGAGGGGATCATACTAATCAGTGGAATGGTGCCCACTACGGAAGGCAAAGTTACAACGGCTATGGCAACGGCTACGGTGGTGCAGCCTATGGGGCATCTTCAAATGGTAACGGCAACCAGCAGCAGCCAGTAAGCTGATCACCTAAGCTGCTTGAGCTTATAAGTGATTTTGCCAAATGAAACTTGAAACTCTGAAGTCTATGTCATGACTGAACGTTCGTCTAGCCAATGAGACGAGCCGTGTGTTTCTTTTACCTTTTTTTTCATATTTAAAGTGGGATTAACACTCAATTTTGAATTTGAAGAGCTCGCTAGAATGATTCTAGTCTTGCTAATTATCGATTCTTTTTAGGTTTCACGATATTAAATTGTCATAGACCAGGTGGTATTAGCGTGTATTTCTTCTTCTTCCCCTTCGACATTCTGAAATTGACAGTTAATGTCCCTCGAAACGTTATATTATAAGATGGAAATTGTCACATGTATTTGATTCTATATCTGCACTTAAATGACTCCAGAACTAGTCCTAATTGGGTTCCTTCAGTTCACATTTTTTAAGGGCTAACATTCAATTTTAGTTATTGTTTAGTAACAATAACAGAGAAGGCTTAATACTTGGGTGGCGCTATTCACACCCCCAAAATTGTTAATCACACCCACCTTCATATAATTTCAAAAATGTCATTAGTTTAAAAGATTATGATACCCTTATTTAAATAAATAAGTTCTAATACACTTCATCTTCCTTACACTCACTCACATTCTTGTAAAAAGCCGAGTTTATTTTTTGTAAACCCTAGATTATTAAAGATTCACATTGTTGCAAATATGAACAATAAAAAATTAATTTTGTCGAATAATATAAGTATATCCTTAATTTGCAACTTAAATGTGTGTTATTTTTCCATTTTTACAGTTGAAAATTTACAGTTGAATAACAAAAGTGCGACACTTGGCACGATCGCAGTGCAGGTAAAACTTTTCTCGTGCCATCGTGCCAAGTGGCACGATAACACGATCGTAATTACTTTTCGATCGTGTCACTTGGCACGATGGCACGATCGAGTATACCATCGTGCCATCCATCGTCTTCTTCCCCAAACTCAGACAAAAACCAGGAAAAAAAAAGTTATGTAACTCTAGAATTCAAACCAAATACCCAACAATTACCCAATCTAATCCAACTATAAGTGCGAAATTAAAGTAAAATATTAAGAGCAAGTCTCTTGTGAGACGGTCTCACGGATCTAAATCCTTGAGACGGACCTCCTAAGGGCTCCGTCTTGAGAACATGAACCATGAAAATAAATTTAAAAATAATAATGAACCTGAAAAAACAAAAATAAACCCTAAAAACATGAACCATGAAGAATAAACCCGAAAAACAAAAATAAACCCAAAAAATAAAAAATAAACCCTAAAAAAACTAAAAATCCTAAAAACCCAAATCAATTAAAAATAAACCCAAGAAACAAAATAAACCCTAAAAAAACAAATATAAACCCTAATAAAAATAAAATCTGAAAAAAAAAAAAAACCTTTAAAATTTTGTATAAGGGCTCCGTCTCATGTATCTAAATCCGTGAGACCGTCTCACGGATCTAAATCCGTGAGACCTCTCACGGATCTAAATCCGTGAGACCGTCTCACGGATCTAAATCCGTGAGACCGTCTCACGCAAGTTTTTGCCAAATATTAAATTTAAAATTAAGATAAAATAAAAAATGTGTAATCCAAAAGATATTATATCTTCTTTCGTTGCCGGAACAAAGAAGATTGGTGGAATTTCTTCCGTCGCCGCCGCCGCGCCTTGGGTTTATCATTTTGGGTGTATTTAGGAGAAAAAAATAGGGAAAGGGTAAAATTGGAAAAAAAGGGGGGTGTATTTAACAATTGAGCCATATTTTAAAAAGTGGTGGATGATATATTTAGAAGGTGGGTGTGTTTAGAGGAAAAGGGGGTGACAATAGCGACACCGCTAGTACTTAGTTGAAGTTAACTGATGAACACTGATACCATCATTTGGCATCTTCTTCCACTCCAGATGTCGAAAATTGGAAGATGAAATACGATAAAGCTTTAATTGGGAAAAAAATCTGTTAACAATTAGCAAATCGAAATGGTTTAAAATTCAGAAGGGACACGGCAAACACCTATATATCTGAGAGTTTCCTTTGATGTACAAGTTATTATTAGGACTGGTTTTCTTGAATTTTTTGTTAACCTCGTTGAAATTTTGTCCTATGGAAATATGATGATTCCCAAAACATAGAACTTATTAAAAGTTTTAACCATAACACCCAACAAGAAAATGATCAATGTCTGAAAGAGTTATTTAATCTACTTCATTAAACTTAAGTTACATACGATAAAGGAAGCCAAGCCAGTTGAAGACTTGAGGGCCATCATTGTCCAAGAATAGGAAGCTATTAGCCGGCCTTTAGCTGGTGAAGATTTCTTGTCATCAGCTTCTTTTTTATTGCATAGTTTTTGGCTTAGGCCAAAATATATCGACAGCTTCATGCAATACTAACACTATCTGGATGTCTTCAAGTTATAATTCCAAAGCTTATATAAACTCGGCCTAATAAAAAAAATGGATAATCACAAAAATGACCCTGAGGTTTGTGCTAATTAAAAAGAAACCCAGAAGTTTTAGAAAATACAAAAAATCTTGAGGTTGACACTGCCTTACATTTCCCCCTTCATCCACAAAAAACAACTCAAAAACCCCCTTGATAGTTATAGAAATATTCCAGTTACACCCTTAAATATTTAGCACATAAGCAAACGTGAGGGTGCTTTTTTGTAATTTTGAAATATCTCCAGTTTTTTTGTAATTAGCCCAAACCTCCTAAGAAAAATGGATAATTACAAAAACTATCCCCAAGGTTTAGCCTAATTACAAAACTCCGTTATCATTTAACATTACAAATACCCCCTTAAAGTGCTGCAAACACCCCCTTAAGGTTTGATTTACCTAACAAATACCCATCATCTCTTGAGGTACAATTTGTTGAATAGAAACAAATGTCGTGCTTTTGAAAGATAACTGAATTATTTTGTAGTTAAACTAAACCCAAGGGGTACTTTTTATAATTAACCCAAAGAAAAATATACATAGTGAATATCATCAACTCACTGTAAACGTATCCAAACAAGAATAATATTACACGATATTTTCAACAACTGCAGCTGTTCAAATTTACAAAAATCCATATAAAAGAAAGACGAGAGCCAATTTTCTTTCAAAAACCATTGATAAGATGAACGGTGCAGTTATTTTGCTGCTTTCATTTACATGTCTAGCAATTTCTGTACAATGTTATGGTGGGAGAGGATTTGATCCTCTTGGCGAACTTATCAATCTTAAAAGGACAGAAGAATCGGGAAATTATCGTAGCGCAGACGTATCAGCTGAATATTCACCAGTTTACATCGAAAATCAGAAGGGATTGAAGGAAGCTGACAGGGTTATAAGTTTGCCAGGGCAACCAGAAGTGAGTTTTTCTCAGTATTCAGGATATGTCACTGTTGATCCTAATGCTGGTAGAGCACTGTTTTATTACTTTGCTGAATCACAAGACTCTTCTACCAAGCCTTTGGTGTTGTGGTTAAATGGAGGTTAGTATGTAATGATCTTTATGGTAGTGTCGCGTGCTCAACACCCGTTTTCTTTGTCGTGTTAAAACGCCTCGTTGCAAAATCCCATGTTTAAAAAAACATTTGGTGGTATATAAGTCTTTGAATAGGACTGAAAAAGGAACCAAACTGCTTGATATTCGACTCGAGATTGATTATTAAAAGCTCGTTTGAGCTCGGTTCTGTAACATAACGAGCCAAGTTTGAACATGTAACGACCAAATTTTATGAAATTAAAATATTCTAAAATATTATTAAGAAAACGCGAATTTATAAATTAAAGTGATGCCAATAATTATCAAAAAGTTGATTTAGAATTTTGTTCTTAAGAAAAAAAATATAATGATGATGATAATAATAATAATAATAATAATAATAATAATAATAATTATAATTATAATTCTTCCAAATTAAGTATCCAAAAATTATTCCAAGCATAAACCGAAAAAAAAAAATTAAAGACATAAATCCAAAATTTAGTCCGATCATAATTATTTAAAATATAAATATATCATGATGTATTCCACCATCCACAACATCATATCTTCAGTCGGATTCCTCAACCTGAAAGTCATTATAATAATAGGGGTAAGCTTCATCTCGCTCAACAGGGATATATCTGTCAATATTTAATATAACATGAAAAGCATTCACATAATTACAACAGTAAATTCATTAATTTCCTCTTTTTCCTCTGACTGGCTAGTTACTGCATATTTGCGGCCTGCGGGTTCACCCCGAAGATATGTTTGATCCCGAACCCTTTTCATGGCCCCTAGCTTATATGAATTTATTTCCTCTTGACATATATTGCAATCAATGAAGTACAATCATGAAACATTAAATAAAGACAAATAATATAGAAATCCCTACCTTAATAATCACATGTATTCAATGTAGAAAAATGAACAATAAAAGTCCAAGTTCTCGACCCCTTCGTTTTCTATGTTAAATAAATATATATAATTAATATGTGGTTTTAATAAATTGAACTAATTAATAAAATAATTTGTAAAAATAAAATATTGAAAGAAGCTTGTGAATTGTGAATTATATATATATACATATACATAGGAAACTTGAATAATAAGTAGAAAAAATATCATACCTTATAATTATTTGAATGGTATAAAATTTGTGTAAGAAGTTATACATATTTATACTAATTAATTCTAACCCCTAAATAAGCTCTAAAATAGCCCCTACAATAAACCCCTAAACTAACCCCTAACATAACCCCTAATTTAACCTCTAAGTAAAATATTGATTATAATATTAATAATTAAGATAATGATAAAAACATAATAAATATAACATGTATATAATTTTGTTAAGAAAGGATACACATAATATTACTGATAATTATTAGTCTAATAAACATAACAATAATATTAATATTTAAGTGTTTTAATTTTTTTTTTAAAATCGGGATATTACAAAACATATTTTTTTGTTTGGTAGATGAAAAACTCGACTCAAGCTTGGCGTAATTTGTAAAAAAATAGGTAAAATATATGTTAAAATATCGAGCTACTCGAGTTTGATTCATATTCGTCTCGAGTGAAGCTCGTTCAGACTCAATTCAATGAATAAATTATTCTCATTAAACTGGATTAAAATTCAAACAAACCTGGACGCAATGGCGGAGAAAGGGGGTCCATACTGGGTCCCTGCCCAGCACGGTCTCTAGCCCAACAATATTAAGAAATTAAAAAAAAAATCATATAAAAATTAGTTATACCTTATATGATTTTTTTTTTTTTTCATCCGACTCACCCCACTTTCGTGTGCTGGCTTTGCCGTTATCTCGATTCGTTCACACCTCTATATTTGAATTGCAGGGCCTGGTTGCTCTTCCTTAGGAGCTGGAGCAATGACAGAACTTGGACCCTTTCGAGTGAATCCAGATGGAAAAACTATGTGGTACAACAAAAATTCTTGGAACAACGGTAAATCATCATTTTTGCATTCACATTTTTTTTTTTCAATGTATATGTTGGAAGAATAAAATTAATCTTAAAAATTAAAAAAATGAATGCAGTTGCAAATGTCATCTTCCTGGAATCCCCAGCTGGTGTTGGATTTTCTTACTCAAACAAATCATCAGATTATATTACTGGAGACAAACAAACGGCAGCAGATTCTTATGTTTTTTTAATTAACTGGTTGGAAAGATTTCCAGAGTACAAAACCAGAGACTTTTACATAACAGGAGAAAGCTATGCTGGCCATTATGTGCCTCAGCTTGCTGATTTAATCCTCCAAAACAATAAAATTACAAACCAAACCATCGTCAACTTGAAAGGAATTGCTGTGAGTTAATTGAGATTGTTGTTAATAGAAGAGATAATTACAAAAAGGGTTAATTACAAAAACACTCCTGAGGTTTGGGCTAATTACAAAAAAATTCAGAGATTTTTGAAAATTACAAAAAAAAAAAAACTATGTTTGATTCCGTCTTACATTTTCCCCTTTCATAAGCACCAAAAACAAATCAGAACCCCACTGATATTTATAAAAATACTACAGTTACCTCCCTAAATTTAACACATAATCAAACATGAGGGGTTTTTTGTAATTTTAAAACATCTCTGGATTATTTTTGTAATTAGCTCAAACCTCAGGGGTATTTTTGTAATTATCCCTTAAAAAATAAAACTCTAGGTTTGGGCTAATAACGGAAAAAAACAAGAAGTTTTTGAAAAAAAAAAAAAAAAAAAAACCTTTAAGGTTTTATTTTGATTTAAATTTAAGCGGATAGCTATAGTATTTCTACAAATTTAAGGAGCTTTTTTTTTTTTGAGGGGAAAGGGGCTTTTAAAATGTTTTTTACTTATGAATGGAGAAAATGTAAAACGGAATCAAACCTCAATTTTTTTTTTTTTTTTAATTTTCAATTTTTTGTACTTAGCCTGAACATCATAAGACTTTTTTGTAATTATCCTTCAATAGAATAGCCAAAAGAATTTTCAAGAATTCTTACTCATGAAAATGTGATTTGGGTTCAGATGGGCAATGCATACATTGATGCTGAAGATCAGTTGAGAGGTATATATGACTATTATTGGACACATGCTCTTATATCTGATGAAATTCATAAAGGGATCATAGAAAATTGCAATTTTTCTTTGGGGGCCTCATTATCAGTAGCCTGCCAAGATTACGCAGCTCAAGCTAAAAAGGCCAAAGGCAATGTCTTCTCTTATGATATTTATGCTCCCTTATGTTCTCCATCATCAAATGCTCCCCCGGTACGTTTTAATCATTCATTATTTTCATTTATATAAGGGATAATTACAATACTAACCCTTAGATTTAGCCTAATTACAACAAAGTTCATTTATCTTTAAAAATACAAATACCCATTTGACATTTGTTTTTTTCTCTTGCAATCACCCTTCAAGATGGAGTATTTGTTGGTAAATACAAAATTCAATCGGGTGTTTACAGCACTATAAGATGGAGTATCTTGTAATTTTAAAAGATACGTTTTTTATAACTAGGCTAGGCTAAACTTCCGGGGTGATTTTTTTTTTTTTTTGTAGTTATCCATATATATAATTCCCGACATAGACATAGAGTAAAGGGATACTTACACAAACTACTTGTGAAGTTTAGCCCAATTACAAAAAACTTCAATTTTATTTAAAATTACGAATACACTAATGTTACTAACATCTAGAACTAGCAAAATTGGCTCGGGCAGCTGTATATAGGGCTGAGCTGGGTTTTTTTAGAGGTTTAAAAAAGATCAGGTCTATTTTAGCCCGGTCCAAATGGCCCGAAACCAGACAAGCCAAGCCAGACAAAAAATACATGTGTTGAACTGGGTGCGCTGGGCCACGAGAAGTGTGGCATGATGAAATTTGGCCAGGCCTGGCCCTATTTTAGAACTTGGCCCCTTGGCCATGGGCTAACACCCAACCCATTAACCCTTGAGCTAATACCACACCTCTACATGAGTCTGATTTTGTAAAATAGAAACAAACGTCGAAGATATATCTAAGTTTGGAAGATAACTGATTTTTTTCCCTGTAATTAGACAAAACCTCAGGGTAGTTCTGCAATTATCCACAAGTTAAATTTCTGACTTCTCTCATATATACATCTTGATATAGGTATCTGGATATGACCCATGCTCAGATAACTACGTACACGCATACTTAAACACACCTCAAGTGCAAAAAGCCCTTCATGCTAATGTCACTGGAATTCTTGGACCTTGGGATTTTTGCAAGTACTACTTTACTATTTCACTACATAAGATTCATTCTTCAGTTTCTTTCTCATATACTTACCAGTTAATAATGATTTTCTTATGATTTATTTTCTTTTTATTTTTCCATTTTTCTCCTTATGTAGCAACTATGTAGGCTCTAATTGGCAGGGGGGACCATCAACAGTATTACCTACCATTAAGGAGTTGATGGCTAGTGGTATTAGAGTTTGGATTTATAGGTAAGTGAGAAATTTTCTTGTGCTTAGTTCATTAAGTGCTTATTAATTTATCTGAAATTTTTCGAGGGTTAAATTACAAAAATAACCCTTGAGGTTTAGCTTAATTACAAAAAAAAAGTCAGTTATATTTCAAAATTAAAAATACGCCCTTAAGGTTCATTGAGGTTTAATTGTATTCGCTTAACAAATACCCCTATCTTGAGGGTGCAATTTGTAAATTAGGAACAAATATCAAGGGATATTTGTAATTTTGAAAAATAGCTGTTTTTATTTCTTTTTATAATTAGGATGAACCCCAATGGTATTTTTGTAATTAACCACGTATTTTATGGGACAGAGAGAAAATACATATGTAAAGACAAATTTAAATGATTGGTCTACAAAATGATAAAAGTTGAAATTGCAGCGGAGACACAGATAGTGTGGTTCCAGTTACAACAACAAGGTATTCTATGCCCAAACTTGGGGCACCTGTAAAGACTCCATGGTACCCCTGGTACAACCAAGGCGAGGTACGTAACAAGGAACATATATGGTAAATTATAAAAACTACCCTTGAGATTTAACCTAATTACAAAAAAGTTCAGTTATTTTTCAAAATTACAAATATGCCCTTAACGTATTACAACCACCCCCACAAAAGGTGGAACTTGTGAAATAGAATCAAACGTGGATGTGGTATTTGTAATTTTTAAAGATAATTGAGTCGTTTTGTAATTAACTGAATCTCAAGGGTACATTTTTGTTATTAACCCTAATATGTGTAATCTTCCTCTGTTTTTATGTCCAAATATGAGGTCATGCTAATATTGTCTGATATGATTTTGATTGAAGGTTGGAGGTTATGCTGTTGAGTATGAAAATATTACATTTGTGAGCATAAGAGGAGCTGGACATTTTGTTCCTAGTTACCAGCCTGAGCGTGCTCTTACTCTCTTCTCATCCTTCTTGGAGCGAAAGCTTCCTCCAACTGCCAACTAAATTATAAAGCACTATAAGAAAATTCCGGGAAAGATTTTGCTAAATTTTACAATTACCTCCAATCATTTTCTCCCAAATTATACCAACAAATTACCGATAGAACTAAATTATTTTTCAATTAAGAGAAATTTTGAACTACTTAGGTATTTACCAGATTTTAGATTCTCAGAGGTAAATATTTTACCTATAATGGTTTACCTACAATGATTTTACCTACACTTTAGAATTTTCTTAACATTTACCTACAGATTTTTCTGTAGGTAAACTGGTTTTTTCTTGTAGTGAAGAGTGAAGAGAAATGTTTGAACTACTTAGATGAAAAATTGTTAGGGGTTGCAATTTCTGACACGACAAGAACCTAACATGTTATAAGTGGATTAAGGTTGAGGCTTGATGGTTTAGGTTCAAAATTAAGTCGGACCCAAATAATATGAATAATAATCGGTTTGGGTTAGGGCTTATTTGAAATGTCACGATTAATCAATTTGACCCAATTGTGTTGTTTTTTATTGTAATGTTTTTTTATTGATTGAATATAAATTTTCGGATTAAAATTAACACATATACCCAAATAACCCATATAAATATGAGTTATTTAGATTTTTAAAATATAGAAGTTAATGTGAGTCAATTCGGAAAACACAAATAATAAACAGGTAGGGTTAGTTGAGAAATCCAACACAAATAATTAAACATGTGAGGATAGAGGTGAGAAATCTGACATTAACAACATGTATTTTATGTCTCGACAGGACACGAATCCAAACATGACCCGAATTGCCACCCCAAAAAATTATTACCCACAAATTGTGTATTTAATTGGATTGTTTGACGTGCTTGAATAGAATCCCATGTTATTTCTGCGAGCAAAAGAAGAAAAGGGGATATGATCTAAACTCAATCGCATTCTCTATCATATTTGTCATGTTTGTTAATTTTACACACAAAGCTTGTCAATATATATAGAGCTAGTCTCCTGTCAGACCGTCTAACGAATCTAGATCCGTTAGACGGGTCTAATATCATACCCATCTCGCAGAACTGACCCGAATCCGCAAAAAAATAAAAAAAGCTGCCCTCAGTTCGAGAAGATCATGAAGGACACCACCACCAACAAACAGATCTCGTCCGCCCCCACTGCCGCCGCCCTCCGTCTCTTCTTCCACGACTGCTTCGGCGGCGGCTGCAATGCCTCCGTCCTCATCTCCTCCACCCGATTCAAAAATCCGGCGTGGTTGCAGGACCTGATTTTCCAATCGAAAGGATTTTCGATTGAATCATACGTGAAATGGTGGAAAAGAACAAGATTTGTTGAATGTCCACTCCATGAGAAGAACGAGATTTGTTAAATGTCCACGGGGCCTCGGCGTGGAAGGAAACATCCCCAAGCCCACAATGTCCAGGGAAACTGCTAATACATTTCAGAAGAACGACCAATATTTTTTAGAGGAACGGCTAATACATTTCAGAAGAACTGCTAATACTTTTTAGAAGGACGGCTAATACTTTTCAGAAGGTCTGTTAATACCGGTGATCCCTGAAAACTACTAAAACACCACTGCTAATATTACGAAAATCACTTTGGATCCGCGGTCGATCCGTTTATCAGTCGCACTGGAGTTAGACATTCTGACGGAGTTTTTGTGATATATATATATATATATATATATATATATATTGAGACCACCCTCCTTAGGTGAGACAGTGTGGACTAATCTTGTTCATTTATTTAATTTTTACAAAAGCTGAGATTTAATTGAATTTTCAGCTATTTTTTATTTTAATTCAAATAAGGATAGATTTGTCATTTGCCATGTAACTGATTCTTTAATTCAGGGCCCACATGTTTTTGTTTGACAATTTTAATATGCAGTACATATATGTTACATGTGCAGTGTAATAGTGTTAAATATGCAATAAATATATATTAAATATGCAGTAGAATAATGAGCGTGATTCTCTCTCTCTACAACTGATTTCTTAATTCACGGTCCCCACATATTTTTGTTTGTTAATTTTAATATACAAAGACAAATATGTTAAATATGCAATGATAGAATAATGAGTGTGATTCTCTCCCATAATTCACGGTCTCCACATGTTCTTGTTTGACAATTTTAATATGCAACACATATATGTTAAATATGCAGTATAATAGTGTTAAATATTCAGTAGAATAATGAGTGTGGCTCTCTCTCTCTCTCTCTCTCTCTCTCTCTCTCTCTCTCTCTCTCTCTCTCTCTCTCTCTCTCTCTCTCTCTCTCTCTCAAAATATGACTATTTTATATTTTTACAAACATAAGTGGACAATTTGTCCATTACCACATTTAAAAATGAAAAATAATACATCAAATGTAAAATAAGTAGAAGTTTTGATTAAGTCATTTTATTAATTCAATCACGCCTTAATATTCATAAATAAATAATAAAATGCAATTATATCAATATACCAAAAAAGATAAATAAAGACACGGAATAATGCAAAAATTCAAGTTAAAGTTTATGGCGGAGCTTAAAAATTGTACAAGATTTTAAGAAAAGAAAAAAACATGACCAAGACTCGTATTTTCAAGATTTACAAATCAAAATAGGAAAGAGGAAAGCAATACAATTGAAGACTTTTTTTTTCCATTTTTTCTATTTATTTTAATATTAAAAAACAAAATGACCAAAATACCCCTACTTTTTTTCAAAATTTAAGGGTGGCCCAGTGCCCCCTTGGCTCTTACATAGCTTCGTCTATGATCACAAGGAACATTACTCTTTCTCTTTCTCTCTCTCAATATATAATCGAAATGCCTTCAATAATTCCATATTATTTCCATTCAAACAAGAAGTGGTCAAGAAAAGAAGTCGTCTTTTGGGGAAGAAAACGGAAACTTTGAGTTTTTTTTTTTAACTCCACATTCACCTTAATTGGTAGATTGTATTTGTTTTCAAATGGAATAAGGCGTAAATTTGTGTTGGTGGAGAGTCCAAAGGTAAGAAGTGGAAGAAAATGGAGAAGACAAGTAGAAGGTAGGTAGAGTTTTCCATATTGCTCCATATGCTCGTCTGGTTGGAATTTTCCATGCCTAATGGGTAGATATTAATAATTGCCAGAATGGAGCTCGATCGAGAACGTTAATGGAAGAAGAAGGGCTAAAAGAAATAAAGAGTTATGTTTTCTATTGGGACATGTTGCGTGCAATAATATTTAGATGTAGGTAGGGTTCACTAAAATTGTCGTCCTAATATTTGAGGGGAATTATGAAAAAAATCTACTACTTTTGAAAAGAACTATTAATACTTCTCAGGTGAAAAACTAATATTTTGAGACTACTAATATTTGTTTTGTTACTTTTGAAACATATATTTTTTATAGTAGAAGCTAATACTAGAACAACTAATATTTTTCAAAGAAAAAACTAAGACCTTGTATGGTTGTGTTTCCAACACTATTTTTCCACTTTCCAACTAATACGGAAAATGGATTTATGTTTGTTTCAAAAGTTTTCAGTAGAAATGAAGTCATTTTCTGTTTTCGCTTTTTTATGGAAAATATTCTTTTGAAAAAACAAGCAAACAATTTTTCATTCTAATTACGCAAACCTAGGTAAAAATACACTCAATCACGCAAACCTATGTCAAAAATACATTTGAAAAACTATAACCAAACATATTCTCATTTAAATTGGACAACAAACCAAACATTCCCAATTTTCACACGAAAATTAAAAAAGTTGAAAATTCATTTTCCAACACTAGAACCGGACTTGGAAAACATTCATATAAGCTCTAACACTTTTCGGGGACTACTTAATATTTTTAGGAGAAAACTAAAATTTTCAAGATGAATTACTAAGGCGCGATTGGATGCGTGAAAATTGAAAATTTTCCGCTAGTTGACGAAAAAGGCATGAGTATGAGATTGGATGTGGACGAACAATGTTTTTTTTGGGGAATGTGCGAGTTCTCTCTTTAGAAATCACTATTTACATTTTCAAATTCTACTTCTTTTCCTCGACACCTCTGTTTTTGTGATAGTGAGTGGTCTTTTCACAACTTTTTTCATGCGTTTTAATTCTGCCCACCTACTCTCTTCTCCTGAATTAAATCAATTTCCAGTAATTTCTTTAGCCCAGCTCCTGTAGTTGATTAGAAATTCGATCACTGCTATCACCTATTTTAATAGTGATAAACCATTCTCTCTCAAACACAAGAAGCTGTGGGTATTCTACAAGATGCCCACCAATCTCAGAAACCGCTGGTGCTCGAACGAATGAGGAGGTGAATTGTGAGAGCTCCGGCAGTTTCAGCGTGAACTCGTACCCCCTACCGATGAAAGGTTATTATTCTTTTACCGAATTGGTGTATGTGGGTTTTTGCGTAACCCAATTTTGCCGACCTTGGAAAAACATTGTTTGCCACTATTATTCCCACACTAGGTATGTTCTTATTTCAAAGTATTTCGTGAATTTATGTATGACACTTTCTGAATGCCCTAATTAGGTTGTTGCTTAATGTAATTTGTTGTGGTTAGGTTTTTTGCAACACTAATAATTTCTTCATTCATAATGGTGATAATTTATGCTCATGTGTTAATTAAACTTAAGCTAACTCAAATTACACCCTTTTATTGTTTGAATAGCTGCTATTGATTTTGCGTCATTTTATTATTTTCCAGTCCTGCTTTTTCTTTTAACCTGCTACTCATATGATTACTATGTCCGAGGGTTGAGTATTAATCACGTAGTTCTCGTATAAACTTGGATACAAATTCACAAAGATACATTCTCTCGATTGTGGTAGGAGATGCCCAAAGGGCCTTCGAGAATGAGAGGACATTTATCGTTTAATGCATGAAGAATTCATTTTGGGTAATCAAGTAGGCCACAAATTTACTAATGCTCAATGGGTTGGCATAAGGACAAAACTCACGGAAGCCTACCCTGGGTACTCTTACACGCTTAAACAACTAAAAGACAAGTCGGACCGGCTTAAGCAAAGGTGGAAGAAGTATCATAGGATTTTGACCCATGCTACAGGGTTTGGTTGGGATGACCAGAACGGGTTGATTGTGGGGTCGGATGAGGCATGGGCGCATTGGCCACCAGTAAATGGTTGTGGTATTGTTTCACTAAGATTTATGGCTCTGTTTTAATTTGTGATCCAGAAATATTTTTTGAACACATATTTGTTGTTGTCATTTTATTTCGTGTAGGACAATCCGGAGGACGCGCAGTTGCGTAGGAAAGGATTACCCTATTACAATGAGCTGACAACTACGACCGGTAGCTTTGCCCGGGCTTCGACACAGAGAGTTTGTTCTCCTTCCCAAGTGGCTGGAAACTGGACCGAATCCGGGGGACTTGGAATTGATTTAGACTTTGCGGGTGGAGACACCGAACCTTCCGACCAAGGGAACCAATATGCATACACCGCTCCACCTACGACATTTAGGGCCTCCACGTCTCGATCGCATTGCAACAAACGTAGGAAAACGACCAACCCCGCTGTCGGTACTGCCATGAACTCATTTACTCGAACCAATGAAGCTCTTCATTCACAAACCATCTCCGAAGGTCAGACGACTATTGACAAGTGTATGGAAATCGCAAAAGACGTTCCCGACATCATTGACGGGCTTTACTGTCTCTGTGCGAGAAAGGTTGCCCACAGACGTTGTTAATCGGCGAATTTTCATCGCGATGGATCCTAGAAGGCGTGTTTACTTGGAGAGTTTAGGAGTAGGAAAATCGGTTGAATGTGGCGAAAACTCGAAGTTGGTAATAGATCGTTGGTGGCTGGATGTTTGAGAAGTCTTTTTTTTTTTTTCCTTTAAGTTTAGTGCTTGATAATTATGGACTAGATAATTATGGACGTTTCTACTTTCGTGCCATATCGGATGTCTTGTGTTGAACAATTTCCCACCTATGTTTTGAATATATAACATAATGTGTGATGTTTGTATGGTTTGTTTTAGACCCTTGTTTGCACTTTCATCACACAACCGATATTATGTGGTTGGATTAACTATCTTTACTATTCATATTTGAAAGATCCAAATATTCGGATAACCCCATTTTTTTGTGTGGTTGGCACAACTAACATCAACGAACCATTTTTGGGGTCCATTAGACATACTTTCAAATATGAATAGTAAAGATAGTTAACCCAATCACACAATACCATTGTGTGATGAAAGCCGCAAAACAAGAGGTCTAAAACAAACCATACAAACATCACACATTATGTTAAATATTGAAAACATAAGGGGAAATTATTTAACACAGTACATCCAATATGGCCTGAAAGTATGAAACGGTCCATAATTATCTAGCACACACATACATCAAGCACTAAACTTAAAGAAAAAAAGACTTCTCAAACATCCTACCACCAACGATATTTCAACTTCACTTTTCCGCCACATTCAACCGCTTTTCCTACTCCCTAAACTCTCCAAGTAAACAAGCCTTCTAATGATCCATCGCGACGAAAATTCGCCGATTAACAACGTCCGTGACAACCTTTCTCGCACAGAGACAAAAAGCTCATCGATGATGCTCGAACGCCTTTTGCGATTTCCATACACTTGTCAATAGCCATCCGACCTTCTGAGACGGCTTGTGAATGAAAAGCTTCATTGGTTCGAGTAAATGAGTTCATAACAAGAACGACATTGGGGTCGGTCGTTTTCCCACGCTTGTTGCAATGCGATCGAGACGTGAGGCCCTAAATGTCGCAGTGGAGCGGTGTATGCATATTGTTCCCTTGGCTCAAGGTTCGATGTCTCCACCCACAAAGTCCGAATCAATTCCAAGTCCTCCGTCGGTCCATTTCGACCATTTGGGAAGGAGAACCAACTCTCCGTGTGGAAGCCCTAAAACCTACCGATCGCGAGAGTCGGCGCAAAAATAGTTGTCACCATTGTAATAGGGTAATCCTTTCCTACGCAATCGCGTGTCCTCCGTCAGATTGTTTTACACGAAATAAAATGACAAAGAACAAATGTGTTCAAAAATATATTACACATCACAAATTAAAACAGAGCCATAAATCTTAGTGAAACAATACCACAACCACTTTCTACCGCTAGCCAATGCGCCCACGCTCATCCGACCCCACAATCAACCCGCTCGTCATCCCAACCAAACACCGTAGCATGGGTCAAAATCCTATGATACTTCTTCCACCTTTGCTTAAGCCGGTCCGACTTGCCTTGTAGTTGTTTAAGCGTGTAAGAGTACCCAGGGCAGGCTTCCGTGAGTTTTGTCATTATGCCAACCATTTAGCATTAGTAAATTTGTGGCCTACTTGATTACCCAAAATGACCTCTTCATGCATTAACCTAATAAATGTCCTCTCATTCTCAGAAGGCCACTGGGCATCTCCTACCACAGCAGAGAATGTATGTTGTGAATTTGTATCCAAGTTTATACGAACTACGTGATTAATACTTCAACCCTCGGACATAGTAATCATATGAGTAGCGAGTTAAAAGAAAACAGAACTGAAAATAATAAAATGACGCAAAGTCAATAGCAAATATTCAAACAATAAAGGGTGTAATTTGAGTTAGCTTAAGTTTAATTAACACAGAGCATAAATTATCACCATTATGACAATGAATTATTACATCTTGTTGCAAAAAAACCTAACCACAACAAATTACATTAAGCAACAACCTAATTAGGGCATTCGAAAAAGTGTCATACATAAATTCACGAAATACTTTGAAATAAGAACATACCTAGTGTGGGAATAATGGTGGCAAACAAGGTTTTTCCAAGGTCGGCAAAATTTGGTTACGCAAAACCCACATACACCGATTCGGTAAAAGAATAATAACCTTTCATCGGTAGGGGATGCGAGTTCACGCTTGAAACTCCGAGCTCTCACAATTCACCTCCTCCTTCGTTCGAGCACCGCCATTCCGAGATTGGTGGGCGACTTGTAGAATACCCACGACTTCTTGTGTTTGAGAGAGAATGGCTCATCACTATTAAAATAGATGATAGCAAATGATCGAATTTTTAATCAACTACATGAGCCGGGCTAAAGAAATTACTGAAATTGATTTAATTCGGAGAAGTGAGTAGGTGGACACGGTTGGCAAAATTAAAACATATGAAAAAATTTGTGAAAAGACCACTCACCACAAAAAACAGAGGTGTCGAAAAGATGTAGAATTTGAAAATGCAAACAAGTGATTTCTAAGGAGAGAATTTCGCACATCCCCCTAAAAAACATTGTTCGTCCATATCCATCTCATACCCATGTCTTTTTGATCAACTAGCGGAAAATTTTCAATTTTCACCAAGATCAATCGCGCCTAACCCGCTATTTTCGTGTCGTTTTAGGTCATGCTATCATGTCATGTCAAAAATTGTCACCCCTACTTCAGGTCAACAAAATCTTCTTTTAGCAAAACTCAAGTGACATACAACAAAATCTTCTTTTAGCAAAACTCAAGTGACATTCATATTTTTCCTTTTTTTTTTTTTTGTTAATTTGAGTCAACTCATTGATAGAGAAAAAGAAAACACACACTTCCTTGAGAGCACTACAACCAAATACCCTAAAATCAAACTTGAAACCCAATTAATAACCCCAAAAAAGGGTTCTTTAAATGAACTTGGCATCTAAAATGATCTATATTCGGAACTTCTAAAAACACTCAAGGTGAAAAGTAACTGTTTGACACATTCAAACAGTCAAACTAACAGCCAAAAAATAGCATAATATCTTCTGCGCTCCACATAAATCCCAATTTATAATGTGACAAGAAAATTGCTTGGAGAAGAATGTTTTCTAAGTCTTAATCTAATTTCTGACGGAGCAAAATATGGAGAGGTAAACACCCCTACGTAAACTCCATCAACAAAATGTCACTTAATTTCCACAAATGTAGCGTGCACCATTGAGTTTCCAATTCAACAAGATTTTATGTAAAAAAGGGATAAAAAAAAAATTAAAAAAAAAACCTTAGGGTCTGGGCTACTTACAAAAAAATCTAGATATATTTCAAAATTACAAAATACAACCTCTTTTGTCTTAAATTTAAGGGGTTAACTGTAATATTTCTAAAAATATGATGTGGTTTTTTGAAATGTTTTTTGCTTATGAGGAGGAAAAATATAAAATGGAATCAAGCCAAAGGGGTTTTCTGCAATTTTCAAAAATCTCTGGGTTTTTTTTAATTAGCCTGAACCTTGTTTTTTTTAATAATTATCCCAAAAAGAAAGCACAATGTTTGCATCATGGTATAAAATCCAAATAGAAGGGTGGGTTAATGCAAAGCCACACATTAAAACATTAAAACACTTTAACAACATGAGAGAGACAGTTTTTCTTTGTCTTACCCTCTCATGTCTCGTGGCTTCTGTACAGTGCCATGGAGGTAGAAGTTCCAATCCTCTGGGAGAATTCATCAAGGCACGACGACTGAAGAAAACTTCGGTCGATTATGTTGTCGAGGATGTCACAACAACGTTATCGTCTTCGCCTGTTTATGTACAATGTCAGGATGGATTGAAGAAAGCGGACACAATCAAGAAGTTGCCTGGCCAACCGCATGTCGAATTTGATCAGTATTCTGGCTATGTGACTGTCGATCCAAAGGCTGGCCGAGCACTGTTTTATTATTTTACGGAGGCTAAAGACCCTTCTGGCAAACCTCTAGTCTTGTGGCTTAATGGAGGTAACATTGCTTGTTCTGGAGTGTTTGCAAAACCTTCTAGTTTTAAAAGAAGTGATTTATGTAGGAGAAGTAAAAAGCAGTATGGTAGTGCGTGCAAATAGAAGCTAAAAGTTGAATTATTTGGTGAATAAGTTGTAAAATTGCTTTTACATATTTCAAAATGAAACCGGAAGCAAAATCAGAAATCTAAAGCACCCCTCCCCTTTTAGATAACACAGAATCAGAAACGGAAGTTCGCATTTGAAAACAGCAAAATTACTTCTTTTCCAACCAAAAGCTGCAATAACATTTTTTAAGTATTTTCAAACACTCCCTCAAGCCCCTCTTTGCTGTTTATCACAATTCAACACTATCTTAACATGCCTGACTGCAGGGCCTGGCTGCTCTTCACTTGGAAATGGAGCAATGACAGAACTTGGACCTTTTCGGGTGAATCCTGATGGGAAAACACTGTGGTACAACAAATATGCTTGGAACAATGGTGAGTATGAGTACCACATTCCCAAAACAAGCAAATTTTAATTGTAAACAAGTAACTGTTTGTGAAGTTTCGTGGTATTTTAAATGCAGTTGCAAATGTCCTCTTCCTGGAATCCCCTGCTGGTGTTGGATTTTCTTACTCAAATACATCATCTGATTATGTAACTGGTGACAGAAAAACAGCAGTTGATTCTTACACATTTTTAGTTAACTGGTTGGAAAGATTTCCAGAGTACAAAACCAGAGACCTGTACATAACCGGAGAGAGCTATGCCGGCCATTATGTGCCTCAGCTTGCTGATTTAATCCTACAAAACAACAAAATCACAAACCACACTGTCATTAACTTAAAAGGAATTGCTGTGAGTTAACTTCCTTCGAGTTTCTCTGTTTGCTTTATATGATATTTTTCCAAGAATTCTAACATCTTCATTGGGGCATGATTTCCAGATTGGTAATGCCTATACAGACTATACAGATCAGTATGCAGGCATGTACGATCATTACTGGTTTAGTGCTCTCATACCAGATGAAATTCATGAAGGAATTGCCAAGAATTGCGATTTTTCGTCGCCATCAGTTGCCTGTACTGCATATGTTGATCAAGCAGATAAAGCTGCAGGCAACATATACATTTACGATATATATGCTCCCTTGTGCAATTCTTCTTCAAAGTCTCCCCCAGTACGTACATACCTATCACTATAGTCAATTATTGGGTTAATTACGGGAAGGAGGGGGAGGGGAACTTCGGAGGTTTAGTTTAATTATAAAAAACATAGTTATCTTTCAAAATTACAAATACTCCCTTAATCTCTGTTTCTATTATACAAATTACACCCTCAACAGGGGGATATTTGTTAAGAAAATGCAAACGTCAATGGGGTGTTTGTAATTTTGAAAGATAATTAGTTTTTTTGTTTTAATTAGCTCAAACCTCAAGGGTAGTTTTTATAATTATCCCTCATTTCATTCACATACTACTGTTTCTTCAACTCCAATTTCATTCCCTGTTCTTCCTTTGTAACAGATATCTGGATTTGATCCATGCTCAGAAGGTTATGTCCATGCATACTTAAACACTCCAAAAGTTCAAAAGGCGCTTCATGCAAATGTCACAGGAACTCCTGGACCTTGGGCTGGTTGCAGGTAATAACACCTGAAAAAGCCAAACAGCTCATTTTACATCTTCATATATATGACTCATTTTAATTAAATAAACATCTACGTGCAGCGACATTGTACACTGGCAGGATAGTCCTGATACTGTATTACCTCTCATTAAGGAGTTGATGGCTACAGGCATTCGCGTTTGGATCTATAGGTAACAATTGATCATGTCAAAATCCCTTAACTAACTTTCTTTTTTCTTTTTAAGTATACCAGAAAGAAAACAAAAATCATATTGAAAACTGAACTTGCAGTGGAGACACAGATGGTATAGTACCAGTTACAACGACAAAGTACTCTATGCCCAAACTCGGGTCACTAATTAAGACTCCATGGTACCCTGGTACTCCCAAGGCGAGGTAACAAGAAAGTATTATCAAGTTTAGGGATAATTACAAAAACTACCCCTGATGCTAGGAGTAATTACAAAGGAACCCAGAGAAGTTTCAAAATTACAAAAAAAAAAAGGTTTGACTCTGTCTTAAATGTAACGGGTAACTGTAATATTTTTTACAAATGTAAATGGTGTGTGAAATGTTTTTGCTTATGAAAAAGGTAAAGTGTAATACATAATCAAAACCTCAAGGGGATTTTAATTTTAAAAAACCTCCGGGTTTTTTATATTAGCTCGGGGGTAGTTTTTGTAATTATACCTCAATTTTATTTGACTTATTTTCTTCATATGAAACTATGTTGTAATAATTCTTTTATGATCACTTTGAAAGGTTGGAGGTTATATAGTTGACTATCAAAATGTGACATTTGTGACTATAAGAGGGGCTGGACATTTTGTTCCAAGTTACAAGCCAGAACAAGCGTTAACCCTCTTCTCATCCTTCATAGAAGGAAAGCTGCCTCCAGGTCAGAGCTAAAATGGAGATCAAGAAATATATAAGGATGTTTAGAATTTGCTTTTGTACATAAATTGAAACTTATAAATTTTCATTTGCTTAGTGATGACTAATTCAAATTGTATTTTCTAGGAGTAGATGCATCAAATATATTAGAATTTTAATGCTTTTGATTGAGTTTCATGCATGAAATCCGCCAAGAAAATTGCTCTATTTGCCAGGGAAAATGTTACAGACACAACTTGGGGATTGATATGCAAGTTATCCATTTGAATTCACTAATATCTTTCTCCTTAATTTAAAGTCACTCAAGGAAAGAAAATCTTAACATCGTAAACAAGTACAGGCAACCAAAGCAGGAACTCACGGAACTGTTGGTGGACAGGCCTTCATCTTTCTCAAATATAAACTCTTATCTGCTTCAAAATAGAAGAACAAAGAGAAAACTCATGAATCAGATCAATATTGCCCAGGGGGCATTGGGAAATCTATATATGCAAAAGTAAGTTACAAATGAAAGAAAAAGAAAAGAGAAATATGATGCCCACCTTCACCGAACCCTTCCTTTACCCAGCAAATATCCAAATAGCACAGAGCCTTCCGGTATTTCCGGAGCACCATATTATAGTCTTGCTTCATTTGGAAGAAGGCCATCCTTGGCCATCTCATTGAGAATATTAAATACAGCATCCATGTTCCCTTCTTTATAATTGACCTCCACAAGGTCCTTGGCAAGGTCACCATCGATGATTTTACAGCTTCTTAATGTATCTTGTAAAATTTGACTCAGATCCTCCGTCAATCCCATTTTGTGGAGTTCTTTAGCTAAAGCAATAACAGTTACTGCATGAGGAACTAGCCCATGGTGCACCATTTCCCTATAAAATTTAATGGCTTTCTGCAAATTCCCAGTTCTACAATGACCATGTATGAGAACATTATAAACTGCTTCACTAGGCTTGTGATTTGTCTGAAGCATTGCCTGAAAACTCGATCTGCTTCATTCATCAAACCTTTCATGCAGAATCCTTTTATAAGAGCTAGCACACTCCGAAATTCATTATTACTACAACTTTCTATCAGCAAATCATATGTAACATCATGAGGAACTAATTGCTCATAGTACAACTTGAAAAGAAGCCGCTTTGCTTCCTTACTGCGAGTCTGCTTGTTTAACCCATTTATTAACACACTGTAGGTAACTACATCAGGAAAGAAACCTTTATTAATCATTTCATTATGGAGACGAATTGCACTTTCAATATCATCTTCTGCACAATAAGCGTTAATAAGAGAAGTGTATGTACACTTATCAGGCTGCAAACCTAGTCTCCACATTTCTTTAAATAATTCACAAGCTTCAATCAATTTCCTCTGTCCACAAAGACCTTGAATCAACGATGAATAAGTAATGGCATCTGGGAAAATTCCCTTCTCAATCATCTCCTTTTTCATACGGAATGCCTTATCTAAATCAAAATTTCTACAGAACCCAGAAATGATTGTACTGTAACTCACAACATCTGGACAAACTCCTTTGGCAGTCATATTTTTTATCAGTTCTAAACCATCGTCAATCCTACCTGACACACAATGCCCATTGATCAAAGCATTGTAAGTTATGATGGAGGGTGACAAGCCCCTACTAATCATTTCACTTAGAAGTCTGTAAGCTTCATCCATGAACCCCTGCTGAGAGAAACCATCAATTAAAGTTGTATATGTTTTCTCGTTTGGGCTCAGTCCCCTGATCTGCATCTGGTCAAAGAACTCCACGGCTCGATGTATGTTCCTCGCTTTACACATACTATTTATCAAAGAAGTATAAGTCACAACATTGGGAGACAACCCATTCCTCACCATCTCCGCATGTAAAACAAGAGCTTGATGAAAATTTCCTTCTTTACAATAACCATTGACAAGTGTATTATACGTAATTTCATCCGGAACCAAACCATTTCCTTTCATCTCCTCAAAAACCTTGTTTGTCTCCTTCATCCTCCCTTCTCGACACAACCCATTGATTATCACATTGTACGTAATGACATTTGGCTCCAAATTCTTCTCCCACATCAATTTCAATAATGCATATGCCTCGTTGATGTTTCCCATTTTACAATAGGCATCTATCAAGGTATTATAAGTTACCACATTTGGTAAACAACCCTTTTTCTCCATTTCCTGAAAGAAACATAATCCTCTATCCATTTCTTTGTTTGCACACAACCCCCTAATCAATATGTTGTACGTAAAAACATTAGGTGAAACATCATTATCTATCATGTCATGATACAAATCCCTTGCCAACTCAACATACCCATGAGCGGACCTCCGAATTATCGCCTCTAGAATGGAATTATAGGACAATACACTAGGCATGAACCCATGGTATCTAGCTAACTTCATGACATTTAAAGCTCTATCTATCAGTTTCAAATTAGAGAACGCTTTTACCAGCAAATCAAACACAGCGGAGCTCGAGTTGCACGCCTGGTACGTGTCTTTTAGGCACGAAAACACCAAATCGCCCTTTTCATCATCGGGAAAAACTACGGCAACTTCCTCCGCTAGGGATTGCGCTGTTTTGTAGAGTTTGAAGCGAGTGAGGATGTGAATAGAGAGACAATGGCATTGGAGCTGGTTACTAAAGAAGGGCAATTTGCGGGCCCAATTGAGGAATTTCAGGATTAGGGTTTTGTTATTCTGGCATTGGAGGAGCAAGTAGGAGGTGGCTTGAGGGGTAAATTGCAATATCAAAGGGTCGAGTTGGGAGGGGTGGTAGAGTTTGAGAATTGATATGGCCTTGTCAACAAGGAAGGTGTCCGGTGGAGATGAGAAAAGTGGCGGCGGTGGTGGCGGCGGCAAATATGGTGAATTTACCGATTTGGGTTGGAGATTACGGGTGTGGAGGGCCCGGCGTAGAAGTTTACGGAGGGGCATTTCGGAGAAAAATGGGAAAAACTTTGTATGAGAGCAGGTGTAGAAGAATAGTATAACTACGACGAGAGCTCGGCGGGTAAAACAGAAACTGATGTAGGGCAGGATAAAACCCACCCGGAATACATCGGGTTCAGTATTAAATTAATTGCCCAGACTTGAGGAAAGTTTCATGTATCCTCCGTTTTGGCTAAGGGTGTAAACTATCCGAATCGAGCTCAAATTTAGCTTGTTTGTCAAGGTTCGTTTAATTTTATACGAGCTTGAGCCGTGCTCTTTTTAGATTTTAAAAAGTTTTTTCTTGTTTGTTTGATAAAATTATATACTATTTGATTTTGTTCGTTAACGTGTTCATGTTCATTGCGTGTTTGTGAACAATAAATAATTTTGTTCGCGAACAATAAACAAACAAACAAACAAAAATACCTTTAACGAGTTTGTGTACATTACTTGTTCGTGAACAAAATTCAACTTTAATTCATATGTAATGTTAATGATAAATTTTTAATATTGTAACTTTAAATTTTTTTATATTATATAAAATTATATATTATATTATACAATACTATTAGAATTATATAAGTTTAACTTTTCAATATTTATATTTAATTTATATGTAAAATTTCAATTTTTAAAATTAAGCTACATGAGTTTGTTCATGAATATTATAAACGAACACTAAACGAGTTTAATCAGCTATTAGTGAACGAGTATATAATTGTTCAAACTCTGTTCATTTATTAGATGAACCCTAAATTTGTTCATTATATGCTCGTTAACTAAATAATGAACATAAACACTATCGAGCTCGATAGTTGTTTGTCAAATGCTCTGTTTATTTACAACCCTTTGGCCTTTTGGGTTAGATACTGACTTTTTACTAATTATATTTGACTCCCCCCTCCGCCCAACCCTCACCAAAATAAAAGCGATCATTCAAACTCGTTTGAGCTCGATTCATCAACATAATTCATCAAGTTTGTACATATTTTTTCACTCGGCAAAATATAAAGTTGGGCCCGAGCTCGACTCGATTAATAAAAAAATAATATAATATGTGTAAAATACCAAGCTACTCGAGCTTGATGCGCACTTGACTCGACTAAAGCACATTCAAGCTCAATTTGATTATTAATCAAAACAATTTCAAACACAACTTTTGAAGATCGATAAAAAATCAAACAAGCTTGAACAATAATATATTCCATTCTACTTGATTTGTTTACACCCCTATATGAAGATAGTATTATTTATTTTTTTACTATTGTCCTCAAAAAGAAATTGAAGTATATTTGTTCAAGGGAATGGTTGTGATAACAGAATATATATATATATAGAGAGAGAGAGAGAGAGATTAATTTGTAGTGGATCACTAGTTAGATAATAACCTAACCCATATCAAAAAGAGTGGATGAAAATTTGAGCCAACCACCCCATTAATCCAAGTGCTCTAATCATGTAATAAAAAAATACATTTCCATTAAATCTTGTTTGCCTATAAATAAGGAGGTATGTTGTTAGCATTTTATCAAAGAAAATTTCCTAAGAGCAACATAGCTAAATAATGCAAATTTGAGAGAGAATTTTATAAAATTGTGAGCAAAGTTTGAGTGTGTTTTCTAAAATTGTATTTTGATGAGATTATATTTTTAGTGAGCATATATAGAAAATGAACGGGTCGAAGATTAAGAGTTTTATTGTTCATTTTTCTACATCGAATATCTACGATTATTAAAGTAGGGATTTCTATATTATTTGTCTTTATTTAATATTTTATGATTGTATTTTATTAATTGCAATATATGTCAAGAGGAAATAAATTCATATAAGTTAGGGGCCAAAAAAGGGTCCGGGATCAAACGTATCTTCGGGTGAACCCGCAATGCTATATGTAGTAATCGGCCATCGAGGAGGAAAAAAAAAATTAATGAATTTATTGTTGTAATTATGAGAATGCTTTTCATGATTATATTAAATACTTGACAGATATATCCCTACCGAGCGAGATGAAGCTCACCCCTATTATTATCATGACTTTCGGGTTGAGGAATCCTATGAAGATATGATGATGTGGATGGTGGAATAATTATGATATATTTATATTTTAAATAATTATGACCTGGACTAAATTCTAGATTTATGTCTTAAATTTTTTTCCGATTTATGCTTGGAATAATTGTTGGATATTTAATTTGGAAGATGTAATATTAATATTATTAATATTATTATTATCATCATCATTATATATATTTTTCTTAAGAATAAAAAAAAATTCTAAATCAACTTTTTGATAATTTTTGGCATCACTTGAATTTATAAATTCGTGTTTTCTTAATAATATTTTTTGAGTACTTTGATTTCATAAAATTGGGTCGTTACAAGTGGTATCAGAGTAGGTCTACGTTTCTGTAGGCTTGTAAAAAAAAAAAATTTTGAAAATTAAAATGTACAGTTTTTGCTTAAAAAAATAATAATAAAAGTCAAACTTTGTATAAGATAAAATGGTATAATAACATCCACCTCCATCATATATTGTCGGTCTCCTCAAGGTATGAGAATTTTTAATGCAAGTTACATTATACAATTGCACCAATATGCTCATTTATGTCATGATGTATTCCATGTTATTATATTCTGCTTTAACATAATACCAATTTATATGTTAAATGAATAGAAATCTCGTATTTCTTTTAAAAATATATATATGTGTAAAAATAGACTTATGGTTGAAAATGCACATATATATAGATGGCAGGAACTCGCACTCGTCACACTGCAAGAAAGAATAATAATAATAATAATAATCGGGTCCGAACCATCCCATTAACCGACTCAATCATTATTTCAACTATCAAATTGAGGAGGAGATAGTATTGAGAATATATAGTTAAAATTCACCAGTTGTGGTACAATGTGAGGAATATCATTGCGCCCCAAACGAACGCGCCGCTCCCATGAGTGATTGATAGCTTACCCTCATTTTGGAACGTCAAGATCGAAAAGCTTTATGCCTCATTATTGGAGTATGACGGGCATGAAGATCGACCTAAAATCAACTACGGGACATTTACTGTCAGGTTATACCGTAAATGGATTGAGTTTTTGAACAATGATGCTATGGCAGAAGATGAGGAACCGAACGAAAACCTGGAACAAGACCCGGAAGAAGATCCGAGGAAGAAGATCCTAAGATCCTAGGAAGATCCTGGAGGAAGATGAAGACATGGATCAATAGAAATGGATGGGTCTATGTAGTGCAATAATTGATAAATAAATCCTTATCATATATAAAACTTAGTTGTCCTTTAATTGATATTAATTTAATTGACCATTATATTATGATATTTAGACTTTAAGTTAGATATTTCATGCAAAATCCATTAATAACTTGGGATAATAATAATAAATTCATTATGTATGACCTTAGGGATATGGCTCCCCTTCGTGGAAATCAAGTCAACGGTGAGAACTCCACTAACACAGGAAATCAAACCACTGCTACTGCTGGAGATATAATTGTTGAGTTCCTCATAGGTGTGCAGAACAACGGGGACAACAACAACAACAACAACAACGCACGAGTCATGGAACAATTTCTCCACTATCGTCCACCCACATTCAATGGACGTGATGGCCCGACAACATATAAAGAATGGTTTCGATCGCTAGAGAGAATTTTTGACTTATTGGTTGCACAGATGAACAGAGAGTCGTATGTGCTGCCTTCCAACTCATTGAAGATGCCGATCATTGGTGGGAAGGATATTGGAGGACTAAGACTGAAGAAGAGCGGAATGCTTTAACATGAAATGAGTTCAAAGTGATTGTAATGGAAAAGTTTTTCCCACAATCATATCGGGACAAAAAGGAGACATAATTCCTTGACTTTAAACAAAGAAACTTGACTGTCACAGAGTATGAGAGACAGTTCAATCAACTAAGTCGGTTTGCTCCACACCTAGTAGATACCGATTTGAAAAAGGCTCTGAGGTTCAGAAGGGGACTTCGAGCACAATTATCAGGAATATTATCTGCTCAAAGAGATTTGGAGTACTCGATGATGGTGAGAAGGGCTCATAAGGTGGAGGCAAGTTTTGCTGGGGACGAAGAGGAGCTAAAGTCGGTTGTTTTACCTGAGAAAAGAAAATGGGACGGGGCAAAACATAATAAAAATGAAAATCAAAATAAACAGATAAAGACTGATGGAAATGCACGCCCAACTATGCAGGCAGACAGACAAACTTGCCCAAAATGCAAGAAGAATCATTTTGGAGAATGTTTAGTGACAAGAAAAATGCTTCAAGTGTAAGAAGCCGGACATGAAGTCTCTAATTGTCCTCTTTTAAAAGTCGAAATGGCAAGAAAAGAACAAATATCCGGAGGTAGAGCTTGAATGTATGCTATGACCCGGAAGAAGGCGATCAAACCTGGGTACAATGTCGTATATGCTAACCATCTCTGAATACCTGCTTCTTGTACTTTTCGACAATCGTGCCACACATTCATTTTTATTTGCCAAATTTCATGCTATATTAGGACATAAGAGTGCTTTAGAGTAAGTGAACCCCTTGAGGTTGGCTTGCCATCTGGAAATGCATAACTGCTGACTCAGTAAATAAGGATGTTGAAGTGAATATAGGGGGAAAATATCTTAAAGCTGATCTATACATAATTAAGATGAAGGATTTTGATGTAATCTTAGGTATGAATTGTCTTAGTAGATATCAAAGGACATTAAGTGTCACGAGAAAGAGATAATATTCAAACTGCCAGGAAATGATGAGACAAAATTTTATGGGATTAAGTCTAAGGCAGTAGCACGAGTGATATCAACAATGAAGGCAAGAAAGATGTTGAAAAAGAAAAATTGTCAAGGATATCTTGTGAGTTTAGTAGATACCTCGACAATTGAAGTGACACCTAATGACGTACCAATTGTACAAGAATTTTTGGATGTATTCCCAAAGGATTTGTCGGGAATTCCTCCGGATCGCTGTGTTGAATTTGGAATAGATTTGGTACCTGGGGCAGCACCTATATCTAAGGCACCCTATAGGATGGCGCCAAATGAGTTACAAGAATTAAAGGCGCAAATACAAGAACTTTTGGATTTGGGATTTATTAGACCTAGTGTGTCACCGTGGGGAGCACCGGGGCTACATTTGTAAAGAAAAATACGGGTCACTTAGAATGTGTATCGATTATAGAGAACTTAATCGACTCACAAAGGAAGAACAAGTACTTGCACCGAGGATTTAAGATTTGTTCGATCGGTTGAGAGGTGCCAAAGACTTTCTCTAAGATTGACTTGAGATCCTGATATCATCAATTAAAAATTAAAGAGAGTGATATCCCAAACGGCATTTAGAACTCGATATGGACATTATGAGTTTGTAGTAATGCCATTTGGGTTAAGTAATGCACCAAAGCCAGATATTCATGGACTTGATGAATAGAGTGTTTCATCCGTATCTAGACCAATTAAGTCATAGTCTTTATAGATGATATATACTTGTATATTCAAAGAATAGAGAACAACATACTGAGCACTTAAGAATAGTGCTAGAAACGCTTCGCAAGAAAAAGTTATATGCGAAATTCAAGAAATGCGAGTTTTGGCTAGATCGAGTGGTGTTTCTTGGACATGTAATCACTGCTCAAGGATTTAAAGTGGACCCGGTTAAAGTTGAAGCAATCAATGAATGGAGTGCACCTAAGAATGCGAATGAAGTTCGCAGCTTTTCTAGGTTTGGCAAAGCTACTATCGAAGCTTTATTGAAGGATTTTCAAAGATAGTTGCGCCTATGACTCGACTGACAAGAAAATGGGAGAAGTTCCAATGGAATGAGAAATACGAAGAAAACTTGCAGGAGTTGAAGCAAAGGCTAACTTCTGCATCAGTATTAACAATTCCTGACCCCACTAAAGACTTTGTTATTTATAGTGATGCATCAAAACAAAGCTTGGGATGCGTACTAATGCAACATGGTAAAGTGGTTGCCTACGCCTCAAGACAACTAAAGGCACATGAGTTAAATTATCCTACTCATAACCTAGAGTTAGTTGTTGTAGTGCATGCATTAAAGATCTAGCACCATTACTTATATGGAGAAAAATGTGAAATCTTCACCGACCACAAAAGCTTGAAATATATGTTTACTCGTAAAGAGCTAAACGTGACGCAAAGAAGGTGGTTGGAATTGGTGAATGACTATGATTGCACTATCAACTATCATTCGGTAAAGCTAATGTTGTAGGCGATGCATTAAGTCGTAAACAAAAGGAGAAATGTCAAACTTGATATCTGAACAAGAATATCTTGTGAGAGAATTTGTCAGGATGAGAATTGAAGCAGTGGTACCACCAAAATGTACAGAGATAGTACTAGCATCTTTGGTGGTGCAACCTACTTTGAGAGAGAAGATAAAAGAAGCTCAACCTCAAGATATATTTTTGAGCAAAATAAAAGAAAAAGCTCGGGAAGGGAATGTAAAAGGATTTGTGATAACAAATGATGGTACCTTGACATATGAAGGGAGATTATGCGTTCCTAAAGAAGAAGGGCTTAGAAAAGAAATTCTTGAACAAGCTCACTGTACGCCGTACACAGCTCACCCTGGAGGCATAAAAATGTATCGAGATTTAAGAGAAGTATTTTGGTGGCGAAGTATGAAAAGAGATATTGGAACTTTTGTGGAAAAATGTTTGACATGTCAATAAGTCAAAGCCGAACACCAAAGACCATCCGGTTTGCTCAAACCACTTAACATCCCGAGAATGGAAATGGGAACACATAACTATAGATTTTGTGGTAGGGCTTCCACCATCGATCCAAGGGAAACAAGGTCAAGTTTGGGTTGTAGTAGATCGATTAACAAAGTCGCTCATTTCTTACCCGTTAAGATGACGTTCGAGATGGAGCGATATGCACAAATTTATATTGAGGAGATAGTGAGACTTCATGGAGTTCCTGTGTCAATTGTTTTAGACAGAGATACACGTTTTACTTCTAAGTTTGGAAAAGTCTACAAAGTGCTTTAGGAACAAAGCTAAACTTTAGTATGGCTTATCACCCGCAAACAGATGGACAATCTGAAAGGACCATACAAATATTGGAAGATATGTTGAGAGCGTGTGTGCTCGACTAAGGAAGTAATTGGGAAACATTATTACCCTTGGTAGAATTCGCTTATAACAACAATTATCAAACGACTATTGGGATGGCTCCATACGAGGCATTGTACGAAAGAAAATGCAGATCACCATTATATTGGAGTGAAGTTGGTGAAAGAAAAATTTTGGGACCTAAATTAATTAGACAAACTGTTGAGAAGATAGCTATGATACAAGATCGAATCAAGATGGCTCAAGATAGACAAAAGTCATATGCTAATAGACGGAGAAAACATATACAATTTAATGAAGGAGAAAAAGTATTTCTGAAAGTAGCTCCTATTAAAGGTGTCATTCGATTTGGCGAAAAAGGAAAGTTGAAACCGAGATGTATCGGACCATTTGAAATCCTTACACGAGTTGGAGATTTAGCTTATCAGCTAGTGATAAGGGTCTTTTTATGCATGTTTTATGTGTATATTTGAGTATGATTTGAGTTATTTCATTGTTAGTTTCATAAATTTTTGATAATACATAGTTCATATTGCTCCGAGGTGCTTTTATTGGTGTAGATTGATGATTCGGAGCTGGTTTTGGTGAATTTTGGGCCATGGTTTCATGTCAAAACATACCATGGGGTTTATGGATGCAAAAACACTCGAAATCCCAAGCTAAACGCGTCATTTCGGGGCCTTTTCAGTCAAACACGGCCAGGGTGTGCTTTGCAAGCACGGCCGTGCTTTTTGAGGAGCCAAAAACGAGCAACATTTGGTCCACGACGTACCAAACACGGCCGTGTTCGAAAAAATCCACGAACACGGCTGGCCGGCCGTGCTTTTCCGTCGATCACGGGATTCTCTTTGGCGGAAATTATGGAGGCTTTTGCTTTTTGACAACCTTTGAGCAACTTTTACACCTCATTTTGCTGCACCAAACTCTATTATTCCTCAATTATCATATGAAAAACAATGATGCAAACAACCCAACTATGGAAATGGAGCATTTGTTTAGCAAAAGATGGCATTATTGATGTATGCTTTTACAAAGATGATGCCTATAAAAGCCAAGAATTAGAGTTGGGATATTCATTCATTCATAGAGAGATTCATTGTATATTTAAGTTTCAAAGCAAAATACATTTGAGAGGATAAAAGAGAGGTATAGTTGGAAGTTGAAGAGCAATAGAGGAGAAGGCTTGGAGCTCAACATCATTGCAATCAACCAAGGAGGACGTCTTGAATTGGTCTTGAATAAGAGCTAAGTATACCATGTTCATTTTATTCAAATCTTCTTGTGTAGTATACTCGCTTGTCAAAGCCATGTGTAGCTAAATTTCTAGTGTTTGAATGTAATAAACTCTAGAATGAATTTGTGATTAAGGTTTGTATGTTTTTAATAAAATCTTCATGATTTGTGTGATTCACTTATATTATGCTTTATTCATTCAAATTGGTATTAGCGCGATATTGATTTGAAGTTTATTCTTCACCGGGAAATCGAGAGATTCATGGTGAAATAGAACCTATATAAGTGAAAAGAGTTGCATGCAATCTTAGATATAGGACGACATAAATCTTCTGGATTAGGGTCAAACCTAATATAGGAATTCACAAATCGTTATAATGTCGTCTTGGGGTTTTAACTAGAAAGAGATTTCGCTTAATCAACTTGAGATTAGAAGTTATCCGCGCTCGATAGAGGGTTTAACTTAAATCGGGAGTTTCTACGGTCCACATAACATGCAATTTTATTAAAAGAGGTTGGTTTTTGCTTAAGGGCTTATGGTTGTATTTTTATCTTGTTGAATCACAAAAATATTCTAGAGGGATATACATTCAAACACATTTCTAGCTCTTGATTTCTTAATTCTACAATCTACTTTTATTTGATCTTTTGTAAGTTGCAATTATTTTAAATTCTTTATTTTTCTTTTTCCTTATTTATCAAACAAAAACTCTGAAAATTTGTTAGATTAAATAACAAAAAGACGGTAATTATTAGTACTTACAATCCTCATGGGAATGACACTCGGACTCAATAATCTATACTATAAAATGATGTGTGCACTTGCCTAGTTTTAAAGGTAGCTTTTGAGCCATCAACTAGCATTACCACCGAGTCTATCAAGTGTGAACAATGTTTTTCACGCTCTATACTAAGAAAGACGTTCACGATCCAAGTCACATCGTGAATTATAAAGATTTGACAATCAACAATGACTTAACTTACGAGGAGACACCGGAAGTCGCTTTTTGGAACGCAAGATTCATCATTTGAGAAATAAAGATATTGCTCGATCAAAGTACAATGGAGACGCCTGGCAGAAATGAAGCTACTTGGGAGCGTGAAGAGGAGATTCGTGTCAAGTACCCAAGTTTTTCAATTCCAGGTAAGATATCGAATTTCGAGTACGAAATTTTATTTAAGGAGAGTAGAAAGTGATAACAGAATATATATATGTATATATATAAATATAGATTAATTTGTAGTGGATCACTACTTAGACAATAACCTAACCCATATCAAAAAGGAGTGGATGAATATTTGAGCTAACTACCCCATTAATCCAAGTGCTCTAATCATGTAATAAAAAAATACATTTCCATTAGATCTTATTTGCCTATAAATAAGGAGGTATGTTGCTAGCATTTTATCAAAGAAAATTTTCTAAGAGCAACATAGCTAAATACTGCAAATTTGAGAGAGAATTTTATAAAATTGTGAGCAAAGTTTGAATGTGTTTTCTAAAATTGTATTTTGATGAGATTATATTTTTAGTGAGCATATTAGAAAACGAACGGGTCGAAGATTAAGAGTTTTATTGTTCATTTTTCTACATCGAATATCTGCGATTATTAAGGTAGGGATTTCTATATTATTTGTCTTTATTTAATGTTTTATGATTGTATTTTATTAATTGCAATATATGTCAAGAGGAAATAAATTCATATAAGCTAGGGGCCAAGAAAAGGGTCCGGGATCAAACGTATCTTCGGGGTGAACCCGCAATGCTATATGCAGTAACTGGCCATTCAGAGGAAAAAGAGGAAATTAATGAATTTATTGTTGTAATTATGAGAATGCTTTTCATGATTATATTAAATACTTGACATATATATCCCTACCGAGCGAGATGAAGCTCACCCCTATTATTATCATGACTTTCGAGTTTGAGGAATCCTATCAAGATATGATGATGTGGATGGTGGAATAATTATGATATATTTATATTTTAAATAATTATGATCGGACTAAATTTTAGATTTATGTCTTAAATTTTTTTTCCGGTTAATGCTTTTAATAATTATTGGATATTTAATTTGGAAGATGTAATATTAATATTATTATTATTATCATCATCATTATATAATTTTTTCTTAAGAATAAAAAGAAATTCTAAATCAACTTTTTGATAATTTTTGGCATCACTTGAATTTATAAATTCGTGTTTTTTAATAATATTTTTGAGTACTTTGATTTCATAAAATTGGGTCGTTACAATGGTGATTACATTTTGTTACGAAATCCCATACATCATGAATATTGGTATTTTGGTACACAAATTATTAAATTTGATTCAATTAATATAAGAGAAAAATGCAAGAAATGTTGTTGTACGCTAGTGGATGTGGTACCGTATACATATTTACATGAAACAATTTAGAGTTTTTTTTTTTTTTGAGTTACGCACACACACTTTACTGGGGATTGAACCCCTGACCTCCCACACATTAGAGGGAGTGATACCACTAGGCCAAATGACTGGTAAACAATTTAGAGTTTTAGGATGAATTAAGGTAATATAATTTGAACAAGATCCACTATTAAAATAATCGGACAATTTACCAATTTTGGCAACAAGTTTTGACATAGATGATATTTATGAATGAATATTGCAGTATAATCAAAAATAAAATTCATTGAGTATAAGGTGCCAAGCAACAGTCAAAGTTAATTATCACTAAATTATATGTCAATAAATAACAAGAATTGTTGTGTTGTTACAATTGATAAAAATGGACCACTGTCTTATAGCGCAAGTAGGATGACAATAGGGCGGGACGGGTATCTCAATACCCAGATCCGCTATGAGGCCGAGCGGGTCGTCCCGTATTGAATTTTTTTATTTTTTTAATATTTTTATTTTATATTTTATATTATTAATAATTTTTAATATTATATTTTGTATTATAAATACATGTTGTCTATAAAATTTGTCATTATATATGTTAAACATAATATTAAATATATAAAACTATATTATTTTATATAATATACATATAAAATATAGAAATATTTAAAAAAAATAGCACGGGGCGGGGTGTGGCGGAGGAGATACCCAGACCCGCCCCGCCCCACCACGAGTGATGGGGCGGGCCGGGGTGAGTCATTTTGCCATCCCTAAGCGCAAGTGGTATTGCTCTCTCTGCCAGCGAGGTCGGCCCAAGAGTAGCTACCAAGGGTGACATCCTAGCCCCTCGTTTTAAGGGGCCCCAATCTTACATATGTCTTTATATATAGGTACATATATTTTATTAAGGAGGTGGTCTTATATATGTCTCATGGACTTAGATTTATGAGACGGATCCTACAAAGGACAAAAACATGGGTCTTTTATATGGATTTGAGTTTAGGTTGGAATTCTAGTTAAGTGTAGGATCCGTCTCATGAACAATGTACATGAGACCATCTCATACAAGTTTTTGCCTTTATTAAGTTGTTTTTATTAGGACCCCAAAAAATTAAATTATAAATACCAAATGACATTTACTTTCAAAGATTGTACTAAAAATATCAATCTAACTTCAAATTAACATAAAAGAAAATGTGTTTTTTCCTTGATTCCAGACATTGATGTTTACTATTATTTTGTAAATGGTTTGAACATATTTGTATGCCTGTTTATTGTATTATTTAAATAAAATGTACTTATTTTCAAGTTCTTATAAGATTATATCCAAATTGTGCGTATATAAAATATTTATATATATATTTTTTAATGGGAGCCTTTTTTTTTTGACCAAGAGCCCCCAAAAAGTCATGATCGATCCTGTCTGCAAGGGTGTCAATTAAGGTTCGAACCTGATTCCTGCAGTTTCTTTGAAATTTGTCTCACCTCCTATGCTCCTCCCAACTAATTAAAAAAATAATTGATGAAAATTTTGTATAAGCTGTCACTATTGAAGACTAATGCCATAATTTTTTAATAAAATGTCACTATTAACAATTAGTATTACATGCATATATAATCACATTTATCAACGATACCAATATATTAACACAATAACCAGGTGGCTTAGCTTGAACCACAAAGCAATTGTGGGATGGAGGTCGCGGGTTCAAATCCTGTCCATCAAATTGTTTGTGGGGTGGAGGTCGAGAGGTTCATATCCCTACTCCATCAAATTGCTCCCCGGGCATATGCGACTCATCTTGAATAGCATCCGTGTGGGTTCGATTCGGGAGAGATCGTTATTAGTAGATTGGGGGCTCGAACATAATTGTTCTCTTTACCTCGGAGGATCTGGTTGTACGTCAAAACACTTGTCACTATTAACACATCCCGCGTTTACCTTGCGGCAAGAATGAGGAGCATATCTCCGGGCGTAGTCGGGCGTGGCACAGTTTATAAAAAAAAAATAAAAAAAAAAAATATATATATATTAACACAATTGTCTCTAAAAAAAAGTTGCATCGCCACTAAGTTGACATTATACATTTATCCCTCGTTGTCTGCGACGGCAATTTACAAATAATTGTTGTCCCTATTAAACTTAAATATTACGAGATTAGGCAATAGAAGTAAACGACAAATTAAAACACTTATTATAACGTATCAAAAACTTTATTGAGTTTCACACTTAATATAAATTATTACAACAAGAATCTTCTGCTATTTAAGGAAAAAACAAAACAAAAAGTACATGCAATCTGATTATTCGGCAAAATTGTTTTTTTGGTCCGTTAAGTTGACTCGATTTCGCTTTTAGTCCTTTAATTTTTATGGGTTGCGTTTGGCAAACACTAACTTTTCTAAACCTGCACATTTAGTCCGATTTCAAAATTTCAGGAATATCTTATCCCTAAAATGCCGAGTTTGACCATTTTTGCTTGAAATGACCATTTTACCCATTTTTTGGAAAATTAAAATTAAAGAAAAAATAGAAAAATAATAATAAATTAAATAAATAAATAAATAAACTTAAATTAAATTAAATAAAATGGTCGAACATATATTTTTATATTTTTCAACATTAAATAAAAATTAAATAAAAATAGAAAATAAAAAATAGAAATTTATTTTCTTTTTTTTTTTTTTCATTTTTCGTCTTTTTGTTTTCTATTTTTTTAATTTTTATTTATAGTAGAAAATTTAAATAGCTATTTTTTTTCTCCTGTTTTATTGTTTTTATTTTTTTTAATTTTAATTTACAGTGAAAATTGTAAGTCTATATTTTTTTTCATTTTCTATTTTTTTTAATTTTAATTTACGGTTGAAAATTACAGATATATATATATATTTTTTTGGTTTTCTAGTTCTTTTATTTTTACATATAGTTGAAAATCGTAAATACATATTTTTTCTGCTCGTTCTTCATTCTATTGTTTTTAATTTTATTTACAGTTGAAAATTATAAATATATGTTCATATTATTTTTTTAAATTAAATTAAAAAAAATTTGAACATATATTTTATATTTTTCAATTTTAAATAAAAATTAAGGAAAACTAGAAAAACAAAAAAATACATTATTTTCTTCTTCTTTTGCTTTTTCTATTTCTTCTATTTCTATTTTTTTTAATTTCAATTTACAGTTGAAAATTATAGATATATATGTTTTTTTTGTTTCTATTTTTTTAATTTTTATATATAGTTGAAAATTGTAAATACATGTTTTTTCTATATTATTTTTATTTTTTTAATTTTATTTAAAATTGAAAATTATAAATATATGTTGAGATTAATTTATTTAAATAAAATTAAAAAAAAGTCCAACTTATATTTTATATTTGTCAACTTTATATAAAATTATAAATATATGTTCATATTTTTTCTTTAATTTAATTTAATCTTATATTTATTTTTATTATTTAATTTTATTGAGATATTACACAAGTCATGTGATATGCACATGACCAAGGTTTCCATCCAAAAAGGGGGGCAAAATAGTCATTTCATGAAAAAATGACCCAACTCAGCTTTTAGGGATAAGATAACTCCGAAATTTTGAAATCGGACTAAATGTGTAGGTTTAGAAAAGTTAGTGTTTGTCAAACGCAACCAATAAAAATTAAAGGACTAAAAGCGAAATCGAACCAACTTAACGGACCAAAAAAGCAATTTTGCCCTGATTATTCATTTCAAAAACATAAGATACAGAAAGTAAAATTAATCAAAATGTAGCAGAACTTGTTAATTTCTTGGCACCACAATTCATCTTGATCAACAGTTGATCAATTGTACCAATTACGGATCAAGGGCCAGATGGTAAATTTCATTAGGCCAACTTTGCAATGAAACCCATTTCGTTCTCCACAGGCGAAAAAATGTGGCTGCCATCTCTTTAACACGAACTCGAATCCTTCACCAGCTCCAGCGTTTACTTCTCCTATTTTTTTCGCTCTTTTCAGGTCACAGTTTTGGTAACTCCACAAATTTGGTAGCAAATAGACACTGTGAGGGAACGTGGTATCATTTGGTGGATCGTACTTGAACACTGCATCAGTGCACAAAGAAGTTAACAATATTTTTTTTATCGATATTTATAGATATGATCAAATTATCAATGTTTATCGATATGCAATAGCACACATATAGACTATAACCTAATAAAAAAATTAATTTCTTAATAATATGAGCTAAAAAATTATGCAGGGCTGGGTGGGGTCCAAGATGGCTCCCTTGTCTCCGTCAATGTAGATATGTGTGTGTGTGTATGTTATTTCTGTAGAAATTGATACCACGATTATGAATTTCTGTAGAAAATCCTCTGAAATGAGCGTCCATCATTTAGATTGAGATTTTAAGTTATTTTTGTTGTTTAAGTCTTTACTTTTTCCTATTAAAGATTTTTCCCACCGGATTTTACTTTGATAGGTTTTCACAAGATCCTTATTTTAAAGCTACATGATTGGCTTGTAAGCGATTTTACTTTTTTTTTTTAATTATATTTCACATTTATTCAAAAAAACAATGTGTGGATCTCGAATAAGCATATGTTGGGAAAGAGTGCCAAAATAAATGATATCGGACAACAAAAATAGTAAAATCTTTTCCCACCTAACTGGATTAAAAATGGGAACCAAACCAAGAATACCAAATAATAGTGCAAGACGATAAAAATAACACACAAGAGTTTTTACGTGGAAAACCCAAATCGGGAAAATCAAGGGGGACGTGGCCAGGATAACTCCTCCACTAAATGTATAGTAGACTTACAAAATTCCTCCCTAAAAATAGGGATATACAAATTATCTCCAAGTTATCAACATGAAATACCCGAAAAATAGAATGCTTATTTTGGGTGAGAAAGAAAAATTATTACTATCTTTCTCCCTTTTTCTTCACTCAAAACACACACATATAAGAATCACTCTACTCGTATTGTTCTTCTCTCAAAGAATTGATAATTATTCTTTGCTTGGTGTTTTTTTTTTTTTTCTCACTGACGCCCCTTTTTATAGGCAAAAACAATGCTGGATCTTTCCTAAAGTAATTAATCCTCTAGCAATTTTATCAACACGGTTGGTGGTTTGTTGATGCCAACCCATTAATTATCCCACATATGTGGACTTTTTCAACAATTCTCCCCATCCACCTTATATGGGAATCAACCAAGCCCGATTTGCTTCCTCGCAAACTTCAAACTTATTGGTAAAGACTTCACAAGATATCTAGGCCATGTCCATCTATGTGCACTATCTCAAGTTGCATCAACTTTTCATCAAGCACATCTCGAATCCAATGGTATATCACATCAATGTGTTTTGACCTTGAGTGGAATGAAGAATTCTTACTCAAGTGGATTGCACTTAACTATCACAAAGAGAGCTTGTATTTTTCCCCGCTTCAAAGCTAATTCTTGTAGAAACTTCTTCAACCACAACATCTCCTTGCAAGCTTCCGTCACATCAATGTACTCGAACCATTGTGGATAATGCCACATATTGTTTAAGTTTCGATTTCCAAGTGATAGCTCCCGCAAATGATCTCATCGTATCTAGATGAGGACTTCCGAGAATCAACATCACCACCATATCTCAGATCGGTGAATTCATCTAACACGTTTGGTCATCACCAAATTTTAGACATAATTTAGAAGTACCTCTTAAGTACCTCAAGATCCATTTCACTACAAACCAAAGGTGGTCTTTTCCTCGGATTAGAGAGAAAACGGCTAACAATACCAACCGCATGAACAATATCGCCTAGTACATACCGTAGCATACATTAAACTACCAACTCGCAGAAGATATGGTACCTTTTGCATTCCTACCTTATCTTTCTCACTTGTGGGACATTGTGTTGCACTCGAGCTTGAAGTGACCCGCAAGTGGAGTGCTAATTGGTTTTGACTTGCTCATGTTGAACCTCTCAAGAACTTTCGATGTACTTTTCTTGAGATAACTAGAGCTTCATGCTTTCCATGTCTCTTGAGATTTTTATCCTGGGAATTTGTTTAGTCGATCCTCGGTCTTTCATCGCAAAAGACTTGCTAAGTTCTTTTTTCAGCTTCTCAATCTTGCTGGCATCATGACTTAGAATCATCCACCTGTTAATGATAAAATCATTATCATTGAATTTCTTAAAGAATATACAGTGATCAGAGTTGGTCCTGTTGTAGTCATGGTTGGTCATAATGGAGTCAAACTTCTTGTACCATTGTCTAGTAGCTTGTTTTAAGCCTTACAAGCTCTTCTTCAACCTGCATACCAAGTTCTCTTTACCTTTGACTTTGAATCCTTCTCGTTGCTCCATGTAGATTTCTTCATTCAAATCTCCATGAAGAAATACAGTCTTCACATCAAGTTGTTCGATCTCCAAGTCCAAGCTGGGAGCTATTCCAAGAACAACTCTGATTGATGACATCTTCACCACTGGTGAGGAAATTTCTTTGAAATCAACACCCTTCTTCTGACTGAAATCCTTCACAACCAGCCTAGCTTTATACCTTGGTTGTAAGCTTTGCTCTTTAGTCTTCAACCTGTACACCCATTTATTTTTCAGAGTACACTTACCTTTCGGTAGCTTCACCAGGTCATAGGTGTGATTTTCCAGCAAAGAGTTCATCTTTTCTTTCATGGCCCCCATCCACATATTCTTCTAACCATGTGATGTGGCCTCTGCAAAATTTTGTGGTTCTCCTCCGTCAGTGAGCATTACATACTCATGTGGGCTACATTTGGTAGAAGGTTGTCTTTTGTCCGTGGACCTTCTACCCTCGTCTTCTAGTAGTGGAATTGGAGGGCCCTATCGAGTTATAATTGCCTTATACCCTCCCTTCCTCTCTTACAGACAATTTGAGTTCTCTTGCAGCAGCTGTTCTCCTATTTTTTTAGCTTCACCGCAAGTGTACGTATCAGTTTATAGAATAGGGTTTGCAAGGTCGAATCCACATGGATTAATAAATTAATGTACCAAGTATTGGATTATAATAGTCCTATTTTTATCTAAACTATCGAAATTTGAAGGATTGGTTTTATTACTACTAAAGCAGAATTTAATCCTAAAATAACAAAGCAAAGAGCGATTGAAAGATCAAGTATAAATGGATGGATTCCTGGGTTATGGTTTCAATTAATATTCCACTTTTATGCTCAGATTAAGCAAACCAAGGTTAAACGTATTCTTCTCTATAGACCAACCACCAAAGTAATTTACCCTCTCTCTCGAGATGTATGTAAAAACGTTGATTGGAATATCTATGTTAGCATCTCTACTCAACATGAGATAACCAACTCCCAAAAGTTCAAGCAAGAAATCATGCTCATTTCAAGTACACCTTGCATCAACTTAGAAAACCATGTCTTGCACAAATATTCATTAGTAGCACCAAAAATATTCTCATAAATATGCACAAGTTTAAACAATATTGCCCTTTTTCACAAACAAAGAAAGTAGTATCAACTTTACCTTTTGTAAAATCATTTAGCAAAAATAGCTAAGTCTATCATACCATACACGGGGTACTTGTTTTAAACCATACAAGGCCTTAAAAACAATCATTTGACCTAGAAAAATTTTAAACCCCAGAGGTTGTTTTACATAGACTTCTTCTTGAATAAAACCATTTAGAAATTTGGATTTAACATCCATTTGGTAAAGCTTGAAATTTTCTTAAAACAAGAATGGGCAAGTAAAATGCAAATAGCTACAAAATGTGCTATGAGTGCAAATGTTACATCAAAATCGATTACCTTCTTCTTGAAAATACCTTCGAGCTACTAACCTCGCCTTAGTTCGACCAATGTTGCCTTGGTCATCGAGTTTGTTCCGAATACCCTTTTTATCTTCTTCATCACTATCATCATAGGGCATCCAATTGATCTAAGGTGTTCATAATAGAACATTTACATCCAAATATTTGGAGTACTTCATTTCTCATCTACACAACTTAACAAACTCATTAACGGACGCTTATATAAGCAAGAAAAATAGCCCAAGTGTAAAAACATGCCTCAATCACAAAATATCTTGCATAGTAGAAATAGACACTATATATAGACCATGAAGCAAGAAATACATACTATGCATTTAGAATATCATCAAGAGTCTAATAAATCATGCAAGTTCAAATAAGCTTAAGAAAGCTATAAAAGGTCTCTTTTGAAATTTGAGAATCCGATAGCATATAATTGAGACCTCATAAAAAAAATATTTGAACAAAAGTTTACAAAGCAAATATGTGCAATCAAATATCAAATAGTGCCTTTCAAAAAATCTAAAAATCCTCTTAATGGCATTTGTATGAAATACTATGAAAAACAAGCACATAGGCACATGGCAATACATATATCTAGTCTATAAGAGTAAGAATAACACAAGTAAACGTACCTCGATAATTTATGCCTTTTCTTGACAAATAATGACGAAAATGGCCATTTGTGAAAATATGTAAATCCTACACAATTCTTAAAACAAATCTAGCACAAATCATAATGATAAAAGTGTAGGCTAAGAGATATCACAAGTAAGCTCATGCCATAAAAATCTATAAGAAATGATAACATACTATAGTCTTCAAAAATGCACAAGAGTTTTAAAAACATCATATAAGGTCTTTTTTTTTAAAAAAAATTTAAAAGCACAAATATATATTGAAGGCCTTAATTAAAAAATAAATATTTGAAAACTCATTTTGCAATAAAGACACAAATAAAAGCAAGTATAATGCATATTTAAATAGGGAGATATGGGTTACCAATTACGCCATTTCCATGGGTTGTGCCGTTCCCATTGTTGATGATATCTTCCCTTTGAGAAGTCACTTTGTTGATGATGACTTCTTTGATTACTCCATTTCCAAGGTTTGTTACCTTCCCATTGTTGAAAGTCTCTTCTTCTTTGAAAATCATCTTGTTGATGATGTCTTTGCCATTTCAAGGATTGTGTTCTTCCCATTTTTGATTGTACCCTCTTCTTGGAAATTGGCTTTGTTGAGAATAGTTTCTCCTTCTTTGATCAAATGAAACGGTCATTTGATGCCTTCTTGCGGTATGAATTTTCTTCGATCATTATTTCACGGGTACCTAATATGACATTGTTTTGTGGTACCTCATGTGTTTGGGTCCTTTGGGATTAGTCTTGAGACTTTTAGGTCTCCAACAATAATTAGAGCTATTTCTAGCTCGACAAGTATTTACCGTATGACCCTTTTTACCGCAATAAAAGCATGTAATAATTCTAGGAGCATAATGACCAACGTGCTTAGAGACTTGATTCTTTTTCATGTGATTGACACCCTTTGGCTTATGATCAAGTTCTAGTTTCGATTTATCACAACAATCAACAATATCGGTCATCTTATCGGACTCGAAGTTGGATTTAGATAAATCATTTTTTAAGCAATTTATATCCTCAACAAGAGTACTATTTTTTATCTCAAGGTTTCTAACCTTATCAAGAGTGGTGGTGTGAGCACATGATAGTGATTCATATGAAGTAGATAAACTATCCTTATCGTTTTTCAAAACAATGAATTCCTTTTTCAAATTTTTGTATTTAACAAGTAAGTTTTGGAATTCATCTTGTAGCTCATCATAATCATTTTGTAAATCACTATATTCATTTTGCAATTCATGGTCATAAGAAGTAGAGGGTTTAGAACTTACCTCGTTTTCTTCTTCGATGCCCATGAGGCATTGTTCAACTTGTTCTTCATGGGAGGTTGTAGAAGGCTTATCCCATGTTGTTGGATTTGATGTTGTATCCATTTGTGAAGTAGATGCTTTTGAGTTTCTCCTTTCATTTGCATATACTTCATAGATGGCTTCTAATTTTTGCCATACTTCATGTGCCGATTGAATACCTACAACATGATCAAATTCCAAAGTGGTAAGTGAACAAAGTAAAATATTAAGAGCTTTACCATTTAAAGAGATGATTTTCTTCTCTTCATCATTGAGCTTTTTGAAGCCTTTTGAGGTGTGTGGTGTATCTTTCATCGGAATGGTTTCTCCATTAATGACGGTGTTCCAAATGTCGAACCCGCAACCTTGTAAGTAGCATTTCATTCTTTCTTTCCAAAATATAAAATTTTTGGAATCAAACTGAGGTGGCTTGGTGGTGGAGGTGCTTGGAAAGATGAGCTTCGTTAAGAGCCGACGATTGTTTCTCTTCACTCGTGATGTGAAAAACGAGCTTGCCAAAGAGTTTGGCTCGATACCACTTGTAAGTCCAAGCGCTACGATAATCTAGAGGGGGTGAATAGATTATCTCCATATTTTCGATTTTACCCTCTTTTTCGAACCGAATGCTCAAAGACAATAATAAAGGTGGAATGTAAACAACACACGCCGATTTAAAGAGGTTCAACCCACTTAGGGCCTAATCCTCTACCACCCCAAAGATATCCGGATGGATTTCAAAGAAAAAGATTTTATTAATAATTACCAAAATTATTACAACAAAATCTTACACCAACACCTTGAAGAGCACCACACTCTTCTTCAACACCACATTTGAGATTACCACAATCTCACTTGAAGATTACCACAATCTCCAAACGGCACCTTGTGAACATTACCACAATCTTCACCCTTGAAGAGCACCACACTCTTCAACACCTCAACAAGAAGATTACCACAATCTTCTTACACCTAACACCTAGTTCACCCAAGTGTGTTCTTACCACAAGAACACTCACAAGGATATCTTGTGTTGAATGATTACCCAAAAATTTAAGATTACAACTCGATAATGAATTATACAATTGAGTGCAAGTGTAATCAAGAATAGCCTAGACCTCAATAATGTGAAAGTGAATAGCTAGGCAAATTACAACAAGAAATAAGACAATGTAAGAACAAGTGTATTCTTGAGTGTATCTTGTTGTGTTGTAGTTTTCTCTCTTGTTGTGTTGCTTCAATTCTTCCTCTATTTATAGAAGATGTCTTGTACATGATAGGCTCCTCTTGGGGACATGAATTCTGTAAAAATTGCAAGACAATTGAAGAAAAGAGTCATTAGAAATCAATCCCACAATTTAGGGAAAAGTCGTCACGACAACGGTTAGAATTTTGTTGTCAAAGCATAGATACCCCATCGCACGAAATAGAAGTTTGAAACATATTGCAGCAAATTAACACAGGCGACCGGTCCGGTGCACCTCGACGGCCGAAGGCTAGGGCGACCGGTTGCACGACCAAAACTGAAAGAACAAAGTTTCTGCTTTCGATGTTTTGTTCCTGTGTACCGGTAGCCTCTTTGGTCGACCTGTCGACCACCTAAATGCAATGTTGTCCGATTTTTGACGAAAAATAAACCTCAAGAAATACTCCTAAAAATTCGTAAAAACATTTTAAACCGATCGGGAGTATTTAGGACAACATTAGAAATATAGTTTTGAAGAAATAAAATATTTACACAAAAAGTGTTGTCCGATATAAATTCCAATAAATACTCCAAAAATAGTAGAAACATTTTAGATCAATTGGGAGTATTAGGACAACATAGTTTCAATGTAAAAACCCATTGACTTAAAAACATTAAATGTGTTGTCCAATTTTATATCGAAAATAAACTTGAGGAAATACTCCTAAAATATTAAAACCATTTTAAATCATTTAGGAGTATTTGGACAACCTTTAAAACATTGTTTTGGTGTAAAATCAAAATCATCAAAATCATGATAAAACCGTTTATCAAACACAATTATCCTTAATCATCAAATAAAAGTGTTTATTAACCTACTCCCAAACCCGGGAATCACAAGATGTTTAGCCAGACATTGAAGATAAACAATTCATAGACAAATTATTCATAATCAAAATCTAACTAATTGAAATAACGATACGATGGAATGAGTGACTCGGGCATGATGACGATCTCTCGATCTATCTTCAATCCTCGAAGGTGTGGTTGCGGTCTTGATCGATCTCTCGAAGATTCCGGTGGAAAATTGCTCTTTTCTCTGGTTTCTAGGGTAAAAATCAGCGTGTTCTTGTTTGTGGCCGCCCCGTGTCTATTTGTACTTCGTTTGGGTCGAAACCTAGTTGAAAACGGATCAAACTCTATTTTTCCCACAGAGGAGCACGTGCCGTGCCATATGGCATGCCCAGCCAGTGCTAGGTGCCGCACGTAGTTGTCAAAATTTTGCATGAGGCACGGGCCGTGACAAATGGCACGGGCTGCCCGTGCTGGTAGCCCAACTCCGAGTCTTAAAGTATAGACTGAGCTCGGGCCGTGCTAGGGAGCACGCCCTGCCCATGCTCACCTGTAGCAATGCGTACACGACTATTTTCTTCCGTTTTTCGCACGGTTCGTCTGACTTCTTCTCGACTCGACTCCAAACTTCGTACTTCACATCAAATATTGGCGATTGCAATGCTCCGAATTGTTGCCAAAGTGCTACAATTAACGATAAATTCTTACAAAACGAGCAAAGCGTAATCCTTTTCCACAAAATAGGAATAAAACCCTATTTACTCATATAATGCATGCATATCAACACATTTTAGCTAAGATCAAGCCCAAAATACATGCAAAATACATGTCAATCAAACCCCCAAACTTAAATCTGTTGACAGTCCCGGTCAACACTTTATAAACAAGACAACACAAATGGGGTAAAGAAGAGCAACTCAAGAACACCGCATCACAATTCATGTCATCTATCCATAGACATCAAGCACAAATCAACCAAGTTTCAAAGAGCTAACATGGAGCACAAGTTTATAAAAATCATGGTAAAACACTTCAAATCACACCTCTCAGGGATAAAGTGTATACTCTACTCACAAGAATGATAAGGGACGTGTATTCGCTCAAATCATATCAATGTTGAAGAATTACCATATGCTTGCAAATCATCTCACATCTCCGCCACTCGTTTGTATGCAATTCATAAATCATAAAGGACTTTATTTAAGGTTGTAGTGAAGGCTCTTTGGTTAAGGTAGGGAAATATGGATAAAGTGACTCAACTCGAGCGTATAGATTGGTAAACACATTGTTTTTCTCAAACCATTTTTTCTAATACAAATCAACTATGTACTCCCAATCGCCTTATATCTTTTCACTTCTCTCTTTCTCTTCTTTTTCGTACACATCATTCCACTTCGCCTTACATCACAATTTTCAGCCAATTTTGTTTTCGACTCCTTGTGAGTATTTTTCACTTTTTCCTCCTTTTTTCTTTTATCCCCCAAGAACCCAACATCTACACATTTCTAACTTCTTGATACCCATTCATTCAACCCTTTATTCATCCCCTTTTTTACTCAACGCTATACGCTTAAGCTTAGGGTAACAAATATATCAAATAAAGTTCGAAGGCTTGAAATGTGGCTATCAAAAAATCAGTTAATAGGCTCAAATTGGCTAACTAGGGAAGTCAGATATTATAAGGTAGGCAAAAAGGCTTGAAGGGCTTAACAAAAAATGGCCTAAAATCATCTTCATGAATGCATACAACATGTGACTTTGACGAAAATACCAGAGCAAGTTCTAGAATTCAAATCAACATAAATGACACACTCAACCACAAACAAGACTGCATAATATAAAAGCAGTAAAGGCTCAAAAGCTCACAGGCTTGTAAGTGCATAATTCAAAGTATGTTAACCATGATCCAATAATCACATGCTCCATATTAACTATTCTCAACCAGGTCAACTCACACTTAACATCCAATTCAAAACAACACAAACCAATCCGCAAATGCTCCCAAGATCAAGATCACAATCAAAACACAACAAACACACAATAGCGGTCAACTCACTCCCTAACAACCAGTAAAGCAATAAACATGCTAAAACGATAAACGTGCTAAAACCATAAAAAAATTCAAACATCTAATGCAATGCAACCTATATGCTCTATATTAAACTAAATGAATGCAAACGCCACACCCATAAAAAAATACTACCTCTCCTACACAAACTTGAATGAAATTATAACGCATGAAAAAGAAGGTAGAATTTCAATGAAAAGTGTGGATAGGACTCGTATCACCGTGAGGGGGGGCGGTGGGTAGGTGGCCCCGGGAGATATGCCAATTCTCGATCCGATGTAATGTCTACAATATCTTCAACTCCCGCTTCTCGTGTGCTTGGTACCACAGGCTCTGGGATTGGTACATTTTCTCCTGGACTTCTCGGAAAGCACTGAAGTCGCCTCTATGTTGTCGCAAGCTTTTCTCAAAGGCACAAAATCTATCATGATCGTACTGTCCCCTACGCTCCTCACCTTGGTGGGAGCTCTCTGGAATATCGGTTCGCCTCGTGGCCGCCCGCGCCGAAGCCTCCTGCTGAAACCCCGCCGAATCCTCTCATGCCTGTCATACTCCTGCGCCTCCATCACCAAGTCCTCTTCATCGGGTAACCCAGCTACCCTTCTCCTTTTCGTGATGTCAAACCTTCCATGGCTCGGATATGTACGTCTGAGTACATGAGCCAGTTGATTTGGTTGTCTACCACAGCAGTCAGCTGTGGGTTAGGGAGGGGGAAAGCAGACCCGACTTTTTGTTGAAAACAGAGGATATGCTCCTCTTCAGTGATAATCTTCATGGTGCGGAGGGCTTGCATGTTGACGCTGCGACTGCCATCTATAGGCTCCATGTGGCTCATGTCAACCCCAAAATGTCGAGCAATGGGGGTGATCATTCCCCCAATTAAGATTATCCCCGTGTCCTACTGAGAGATATAAACGGCATGGTCCACGAAGTTTACCGCCATATTATAAGGGGTGCGGGTGAGCATACACCAAAGTAAGTATAGCTCTCTTGCTTGCATGCCCCCGTTGTTGTGGCGAGTGAACACGGAATGGGCCGTCACTTTCTCAATGTATCGAATACGGGGTTTCGAGTGACGAGGCCTTGGATGAGTGCGCCGCGTATTGCATTAGGTCGGTTTGGGGTTTCGATTAACATTCGCTGAAATTCTCGCGAGTTGTAATTTGCGACAGTCGGGGTACGGAGTTTGATGGTACCCCAAAACTGCGTTCGATTCGGGTGACGTTCCTCCAAACGTTGCCCAATCTGGCGACTTTTTCTCGAGGTTCATTTCTTACTCGCGTCTCCATAACGTATACCGTGCTCAAGAACTCGAGGGCGAGTGTTTTGAATGTCAGCCACCGCCCTTGCATGAAGGCGGTCCATCCTACTCGCTCAAACATTAGCCACACCTCCTCATGTATCCTGAGAGCTCGGGTACACTCATTGTCGGCGTAGCGTGAAGGTGTGAATGTACGAGTGATCAGTCGGTTCCATTTTTCCATCAATTCTGGCTCGGTGAAGGTGAGTCCATAAGCTAAGGGGCTATTTGGATCAATCTCCCAAGTGGGTCTTCTCAGACGTCCACCCCGACCTCTTTGTGGTTCAGCCATTTGTTTGAATTAGTACCTGGAAAAACAATCGTGAGAATCCGTACGTGCCAAGTAAAACAAGAAAACCAATGAATTCATACAACAATTCAACAAGGGTATAGTGTCTCATTTCGACAATTTAATCCACAATTAAGCTTTCAACTCAAATACCAATATAATTGCCGAGAATCCTAGCCACTAACACCCTAAACAATCTAGCACATGTATAATCCATCAAGCAATTAACCAAAATCATCATAATTCAACAACCCACAACATGTTCGATAAAATGCCTAATAGAAAATTTCAATCAAAATCATGGCACAAGTATCAAACAAGCATCATATATCAACCCTAATCCATAATCCTCAAGAAATTTGACATAAAAGTGCAATTCATACCTTAAATCCCGAGACTATGAAGAGAGTTGGATTCTTGAAACCCTAAGTGCTTTCTACCCCAAATCCTTGCTTCCAAGCAATTCCACAAGTGTAATTGGTGTTTAGAGTAGTGTGGGAAGTGATTAGTTGTGATATTATAGGAGAATTTTGGAAAAAATTTGGAGGGGTCGATTTTTTGTATGCTTACGCGCGAGAGAGGGAGAAGTTCTTGTGAAGAACTTAGCCTCTGCCCGACTAAATTTAAGCCCCAGCGTGAAGGAGCACGGCCGTGCCAAACGGCACGGGTGGCCCGTGCTAGGGGCCGAAGAATTTAACCCCAAATTCTGGAAGACGCACGGGCCGTGCCGAATGGCACGGGCGGCCCGTGCTAGGGGCCGAACACTTGACCCTAAAGTCTGGAAAGGGCACGGGCCGTGCTAAACGGCACGGGTGGCTCATGCTATATGCCGTACCTCATCTTCAATTTTTCAGTTTTTTTTTCTTTTTTTCTTTTTCTTTTAAGAAGAATAGGAAAACTTCTAACCTATGAAAGCAATTAAATTCTAACTTAGAAAAGGGAAAAAAACAAATCAAGAAAACATGGGAAGAAATAACACAACAAAACCATTGGGTTGCCTCCCAACAAGCGCTAAATTTAACGTCTATAGCTTGACGCCTGTTTTGGTTGGTCACGGCTCTAGCAAAGTGAGGCGTGTCACCTCTTCCTTTTGATCCCGGCTCAAGTAATGCTTGATCCTTTGGCCATTCACCATGAACGCCTCTCCATCTTGGCTCACCAACTCCACTATTACCGGAGGATTTAACACCTTCTTTATTACAAATGGCCCCAACCATCTCGACTTAAGTTTTCCCGAAAAGAGTTTAAGACGCGAGTTAAATAATAGGACTTGTTCACCCAGTAAAAACTCTCTCTTTTTTATCATTCGATCGTGCCATCTTTTGGTTCGCTTCTTGTAAATCCGGAATTTTCATAAGCTTCATCCCTGAATTCCTCCATCCCATTTAAGTGTAGGAGCCTCTTCTCACCCGCCGCTGGAAGTCAAAATTTAACTTTTTCACGCCCCAAAACGCCTTATGCTCCAATTCGACGGGCAAGTGCACGATTTCCCGAATACTAACCGATACGAGAGATGTGCCCAATGGTGTCTTGTATGCAGTCCGATATGCCCATAATGCATCATCTAGCTTCATGGCCCAATTTTTGCAATTTATGTTTACCGTCTTCTCCAAAATCTGTTTAATCTTGCGATTAGCTACCTCTGCTTGCCCGTTTGCTTGCGAATGGTATGTTAATGCCACCTTGTGCTTGACCCCATACTTCGCAAGTAGAGTGCTCATCAATTTATTCACAAAGTGTGACCCCCCGTCGCTAATCAAAGCTCTCGGGGTTCCAAACCGAGTTAATATATTTTTCTTTAAGAATTTGAGCACTACTCGCGCATCATTAGTCTGTGCTGGAATTGCCTCAACCCATCGAGATACGTACTCTACTGTGAGTAGAATATATTGATAACCCGACGAAGATGGGAAGGGGCCCATGAAGTCAATCCCCCACACATCGAAGAGTTCAACCTCCATCACATTGGTCATGGGCATCTCATGTCGTCTCGAGATGTTCCCATCCGGCACCTATCACACTACTGTACAAATAGATAGCAATCATTAGATAACATAGACCAGTATAAACTGCTTTGCAATACCATTGTCGTCGTACGTGTTGGACCGAAGTGTCCCCCGGAAGGTGAAGAATGGCATTGTTGTAGAACTCCCTCCCACTCTTCTTGAGGCACACATCACCGAATGATGGTGTCAGCGCACCGCTTAAAGAGCAAAGGGTCGTCCCACATATAAAACTTGACGTCATGGAGGAATTTCTTCTTTTGATAAGATGATAAATCTGGAGGCAAGACCCCTGCAACCAAATAGTTAACAAAATCTGCATACCATGGGAATTTAGCTTGTAACATCAGAAGTTGCTCATCGGGGAACTCCTCCTTAATTGCCTCCGTGCTTTCTTTCTCCTCCTTCTTGTATTCCAGTCTGGACAAGTGATCGACCACTACATTCTCGCAACCCTTTCTATCCCGAATTTCCACATTGAATTCTTTTAACAAAAGGATCCACCGAATTAGTCTCGGTTTGGCATCCTTCTTATCGAATAGATATTTTATTGCCACGTGGTCGGTGTGGACTATCGTCTTAGTTCCAATCAAGTAAGACTAGAACTTGTCGAATGCAAACACAATTGCCAGCATTTCTTTCTCAGTGGTTGTGTAGTTTTCCTGGGCACTGTCTAAAGTTCTGCTCGCATAGTAGATGGTTCTGAACATCTTGTCTCTTTTCTGGCCCAAAATAGCCCCAACTGCAAAGTCGATGGCATCACACATTAGCTCGAAGGGCCAACTCTAATCCGGAACTACTAGAATTGGTTCTCCTCACCAAAGCCTTCTTCGAATCTCAAAAGCCTGCAAACAATCATCGAAAAAATTGAAAGCATTATTTTTTTCTAATAACTGACTTAAAGGTTTAGTGATTTTAGAAAAGTCACGGATAAACCTTCTGTAGAATCCAGCGTGCCCCAAAAACCTTCGAATGGCTTTCTCATTTGTTGGAGGTGGGAGTCTCTCAATTGCCACAACCTTCGCTCTATCAACTTCCAAACCTGCAGAAGAGACTCCGTGGCCTAAAACAATGCCATCTCGTACCATGAAATGGCACTTTTCCCAATTTAAAACAAGGTTAGTCTCCTCGCATCTCTGCAAAACTAGAGAAAGGTTATCCAAGCAATGATCATATAAATTTCCAAACACAGAAAAATCATCCATAAAAACCTCCATTATTTTCTCAATGAAATCATGGAATATAGCCATCATGCATCTTTGAAAAGTAGCGGGCGCGTTACAAAGTACAAATGGCATTCTGCGAAATGCAAATGTACCATAGGGGCATGTAAAGGTCGTCTTCTCTTGGTCCTCCGGGGCAATCATGTGTTTGATACATGTTTTTATCTTAATTTTGATGATTTTATTTTATCACCAAAACAATGTTTTTAAAGGTTGTCCAAATACTCCTAAATGATTTAAAATGGTTTTAATATTTTCCGGAGTATTTTCTCAAAGTTTATTTTCGTCTAAAATGGACAACACTTTTAATGATTTTATTTCAATGGATTTTTCACTCCTTAACAAGGTTCCTAAATGTTGTCTAAATACTCTCGATTGGTTTAAAATGTTTTTACTAAATTTTCGAGTATTTCTTGGGTTTTATTTTTGACAAAAATTGGACAACATTTACTCGTCTCGTGGTCGACCGGCCGCCCTATAGGGCAACCCGTACTGAAGATGTTTTTAGAAACAGAAAATGAGATGGAAGGAAAAACAAGCAGTCGACGACCATCGGCCGCTCGGGCGTCGATCGGCCGACCGGCCGCCAATGGCGACCAGACACTGCAAGTTTCGTTTTAAAACAGAACTAAAACCTTGCATTTTTGAAACGAGAGGGACCGGTTGAAACAGGGGTCGACCGGTCCGAAGCCTACGTCCGACCGGCCGCCTGTTGTAATTTTCAAAGTGTTCTCTTTTTCTCTTATCTCTCGTGCGACGGTCGCCCTATGTATTGACAAAGAAAATATGACCGTTTGATGCAATGAGACACATTTCCTCAAATTGTGGGATTGATTTCTAACAGCTATATTCTTGATTTTAATTGTATTTTTTTGTAGATTTTCAATCCCCAAGAGGAGCCTATGCTTGATCAATCATCTCCTATAAATAGAGGAAGTTTTGGAGCAACCAACACAACAATTGAGATACAACACAACAAGATACACTTCAAGCAAACACTTGGTCTTTCATTGTTATTATTCTTGTTGTAAAATTGCCTAGCTTATCACTTTCACATCTTTGAGGTCTAGGCTATTCTTGATTACACTTTGCACTCAAATTGTAATATTCATTATTGAGTTGTAATCTTGATTTTTGGTTATCATTCAAACACAAGATATCCTTGTGAGAGTTCTTGTGGTAAGAACACACTTGGATGATCTTGGTGATAGGTGAAGAAGATTGTGGTAATCTTCTTATTGAGGTGTTGAAGAATTTGGTATTCTTCAAGGTTGAAGATTGTGGTAATCTTCACAAGGTGCCGTTGAAGGAAGATTGTGGTGATCTTCAAAAGGAGATTGTGGTAATCTCCAAAGGTGTTGTTGAAGAAGAGTGTGGTGCTCTTCAAGGTGTTGTAAGTTGAATTTGTATTAATTTTGGTAATTAATAAAATTCTTTTTCTTTTCGAAATCCATCCCGGATATACTGGGGTGGTAGAGGATTAGGCCCTAGGTGGGTTGAACCTCTTTAAATCGACGTGTGTTGTTTATATTCCGCACCTTTATTATTGTATTTGAGCATTCGGTTTTAAAAGAGGGCGGAATCGAAAAGATGGAGATAATCTATTCACCCCCCTCTAGATTATCGTAGCCGCTGACTTACAAGTGGTATCAAAGCCAAACTCTTTTGGCAAGCTCGTTTCACATCGCGAGTGAAGAGAAACGATCGACGCTCGAACGAAGCTCATCTATCCCACCTCCACCACCAAGCCACCTTCTTGATTCCAAAAATTTTATATTTTGGAAAGAAAGAATGGAATGCTACTTACAAGGTTGTGGGTTCGACATTTGGAACACCGTCATTAATGGAGAATCCATTCCGATGAAAGATACACCATACACCTCAAAAGGCTTCAAAAAGCTCAATGATGAAGAAAAGAAAATCATCTCCTTAAATGGTAAGGCTTTAAATATTTTGTATTGTTCATTTACTAATTTAGAAAATGAACATATTGTAGGAATAAAGTCGGCACATGAAGTATGGCAAAAATTAGAAGCCATCTATGGAGTATTTGCAAATGAAAGGAGTCAAACAAAAGCATCTACTTCTCAAGATCATACAAGCTCAAATCTAAGGAATTAGCCTCCTACAACTTCCAATTATGAAGAAGTTGAATATTGTTTTATGGGCATCAATGAAGAAAATGAGGTATGTCTTAAACCCTCTACTTCCTATGATATTCAAAATGATTATAATGATTTACAAATGATTATGATGAACTTCAAAATGAATTCCAAAGCTTACTTGTTAGATACAAAAATTTGAAAAAGGAATTCAATATTTTGAAAAATGATAAGGATAGTTTATTTACTTCTTATGAATCACTATCATGTGCTCACACCACCACACTTGACAAGGTTAGAAACCTTGAAAAAGAAAATAGTACTCTTGTTGAGAATATTGATTGCATGAAAAAGGATTTATTGAAATCCAACTTGAGTACCAATAAAATGTCCAATATTGTTGATATTCATAATTTTGATAAGGGACTTGATCATAAGCCTAATGTTGTTAATCATATGAAAAAGGATCAAGTCACTATGCATATTGGTCATTATGCTCCTAGAATTATTACTTGTTTTTATTGTGGCAAAAAGGGTCATACGGCTAATTCTTTGTCGGGCTAGAAATAGCTCTAAATATTGTTGGAGACCTAAAAGTCTCAAAGCTAATCTTAAAGGACCCAAACACATGAGGGTACCACAAAACAATGTGCTATTAGGTACCCGCAAAGCAAAAATCGGAGAAAATTCATGCCACCAAGAAAACATCAAATGAACGTTTCATTTGATCAAAGAAGGAGAAACTACTCAACAAAGCCAATTTCCAAGAAGAGCGTATAATCAAAAATGGGAAGAACACAATCCTTGGAAATGGCAAAGACATCATCAAAAAGATGATTTTCAAAGAAGAAGAAACCATCAACCATGGGAAGGTAACCAAACTTGGAAATGGAGAAGTCATCATCAACAAAGTGACTTCTCACGGGAAGATATCATCAACAATGGGAAAGACACAACCCATGGAAACGGCGTAATTGGTAAACCGTATCTCCCCATTTGTATATGCATTTTTTTGCATACTTTTAATTGTGTCTTAATTGCAAAATGAATCTTCAAGTATTTATTTTTAAAATAGGTCTCTTATATATTTATGAGTTTCAATTTTTTTTAAAAAAAAAGGGACCTTGCATGATTTTCTAAAACTCTTGAGCATTTTATTAGACTTATGTGGCTTATTATCTCTTATGAAATCTTATAGCATAAGCTCTTTTTGTTATCTCATGTTATTTGCCTACACTTGAATTTTCTATGAAAATGTTGTCTAAGAATTGTGTAGATACATATTTCATACTCATTGGCTATTACGTCATCAAGTTTCTTAAACCATCGAGGTATGTCTACTCGTATTTTTCTTTAAACTCGATATTATGCTTATGCACATATCTTTCAAGATATTTCATTTTGATCCCTTAAGTGCCCCAAATTGATCTTGCAAATATTTTCTTTTAAAAAGGCACTACGTGTTTAGTCTCGATTTTATCGTTTATATGTTTTCCCATAACCCATATTTGTTGGATATAGTCCAAACTTATATTTTTGCAAAGTTTTAAAACTTTTGGGGTGAAAAATCGAATTTTGGAAAACTCCGGGAAATAGAAAATCACCTGGGGCTGCCACAAGCAGGGCGACGGCCGCCCGCACCTCGACCGGTCGCACCCCACCCGACCGGTCGCCCAGGGTTATTTTTCATGCTTAAAACGGGTCTATTCTTCACTTTCGTAAACGAACAAAATCCCCCAAACCCTTATCGCGATATCATCCCCTTTTCTTTAAAATCTTCAATTCTTCATCATTTTTCACGATTCTTGTTGCTAATCTTCTTATTTTCAAGAATCTTACATATATGGCTCCTCCAAGAAATTCCACCGGCCGAAATCCCATCTCCAAGCGTAGAAGGGGCGGAGAGGGTTCACAAGAAATCGGCAAGAGGAAGCCGAACAAAGGATATTCGAGCCGCTCATAGAAACGTGGCTCAAGAAGGTGATGATGTTCAAAGTCCCATTCTCTCTCGGGCCCAAATTACCGAGCTACGCGGAACGATTTCGCTCCAAAATTGCCGTTGGGCGAAAGGTAAAAATCATTTGTTACTCAAGCCCCTAATTCCCACAATGTTCTTAATTTCATTCATAAATATGCGGAATGGTATTATGAGGACTCGAATGGGAGGAAAGTCGATTGCTGGACTAAAATGTGTCGTTTTAGTTCATTTACAAATGAGTATCCTACGATTAGAGGATTTTTCGAGGAGCAAGGTTGGATGTATTTATGGGAACATGCTTATGTGTTGTATGATGATGATATTATCCAACTTTTTTATGCCAATATGTGGGTCGAATATGATAATGATAGAAAGCCGATTGCCGTTAATTCGCTTATAAAGGGTCGTCATTTTAGATGGACTCCCAATGATATTTGCCGCTTTTACATGTTAGAGAAGGTGGTTGGGATTATTTCTCTTGTGGGACTTGGAATGATGAAATGTTGGGGGTGTCGATGAAAGAAGTCAAGACGTATTTGGGAGTATGGCCAAAGTATTCTTTGTTGGCAATGACACTTGAGCATCGTATTTTATCGGTCATTGTCGCATATTGCATTTGTGGTAAGTCGGAAAGATGCCTAGCAACATGGATTATTTTTTGACGTATAAGATTGCTAGGAGGAACCACTTAACTTTGGTGCCATACTTATTCAATGTCTAATCGAGTCCATCACTCAAGGTAATAAGAAGTTAGTTATGGGAAATTGGATTTGTAAACTTCTTATTCAATCGGGACTTCTTCGCCGAGTGTAACTCGGAGGTATTTCAAAACGACTTCGACATTGATAACATCACCCAAATAGTCACTATGCGCAAGAACATGGAAATCCGACCAACCAAAATGGCGAGAGGAAGAGGTCAAGAGTCTCCCGATCCTAATGACGTCTTTGATGACGCCGGGGCCGCAAGATTGGTGGAAGAGGGCGAACCGAGCAATCCGGAGGGTAATACCGGTGCTCAAACGCCTAGGAGGTATACTCAAGCCGAATTTGATGAGATGAGGGCTTTTCATGAGACGAGGTATGAGGCTTTGGAGCAAAAGACCTCCAAAATACAAAAGTCTATCGGCAAGTTAAAGAAATTCATCAAGGACTTAATTCCCGGATCTTGCTTCTCCTCGGATGAGGAATGATGTTACCCCACCCCTTTACTCTCTAGCATTTTCATTTAAGTTGCTTTGTACTTTTATGAATTTTTGTAAAACTTATTTGTACTAATGATAGTTGCTTGTTTTTCTTAAAGGGTTAAAATTGCAAGTTGATAATGACTTGTGAATGATCATGACTTTGATGGAGTATTTGATGGTAAAAATACTCTAAAGCATTGTTTGATAATTGGTATGAAGTACTTGATGGTAAAAGTGCTTCTTTTATTTTGTTCATTATGCTTAGTTGGATATGTTGGGACATTTGATACATGTATTGTTGAAAGCATGACTTATTACTTGTTGGATGCTCTAATTGTTGGCATTTGAAATGCCTTGATCATTCTTAGCTTATCTCAATTGGGTTGAACCCTTGAGAATCTACTTTGAGCTTCTTAATTGATGAACAAATTATTGCATATGGTGCATATGATTTTTTTGAGCTTTGAAATGAGGTTGATTGATGATATGAAAATTTTTGGCTTGAACCATTTACAAAGGTTATGTACAACCTCTTCTATTTTTCACGCACACAAGGTGTTTGTTGAAATGTCGCAATGAAACTTTCAACTTCTACATGATTCTCTTGCCTCAAAATGTCTTAAAATCTTTTTGAAATCATGTTTTTAGCATACTAATGAGCTTATGGATCTTTTATGTTTCAATTCTCTCACTTTCCTTGGATGATTATGCTTTAAATTGCTCAAACGGTTTTTACCGTCCCTTTGGCATGCTTTGATATTATTGTATGGTGTTTTCACCATCCTAACATTCTTTTGATGATTCCAAAGGGGAGAAAAACAGATATTGGCTCATTAGCTCAAAGAAGCTAATTAAAGCTTGTCATAAAAGTTATAAGCTATGGCTCATAAAAGCCATAAGTTGTGATTTGTTCTTAGTCCAATTGTTGCTTGATGGACTTATATAATTGATTAATGATGTTTTGTGACAGGGGGAGCTTATAAGCTCTTGAGCAAATTGTAAAAGCTAAAGCTTTTAGCTTATGGATAATTGCTTTTACATTATTCTTGATATGCTTGTTGATAGGGGGAGCTTGTGCTTATTGTTGAAAAATATTTACTCCCTACTTGGTTGCTTTAATATTCTTTGGAAATTTTGGTTGCTTCCAAACGGTCAAATGTTTTTACCGGAAAATCATTTCTAAAATTGCTCTCTTAGTTTGTGTAAAAATTGTTTTGGTTTGTAATCATCAAAAAGGGGGAGATTGTTTGATACATGTTTTTATCTTAATTTTGATGATTTTATTTTATCACCAAAACAATGTTTTTAAAGGTTGTCCAAATACTCCTAAATGATTTAAAATGGTTTTAATATTTTCCGGAGTATTTTCTCAAAGTTTATTTTCGTCTAAAATGGACAACACTTTTAATGATTTTATTTCAATGGATTTTTCACTATATGCTTGTTGATAGGGGGAGCTTGTGCTTATTGTTGAAAAATATTTACTCCCTACTTGGTTGCTTTAATATTCTTTGGAAATTTTGGTTGCTTCCAAACGGTCAAATGTTTTTACCGGAAAATCATTTCTAAAATTGCTCTCTTAGTTTGTGTAAAAATTGTTTTGGTTTGTAATCATCAAAAAGGGGGAGATTGTTTGATACATGTTTTTATCTTAATTTTGATGATTTTATTTTATCACCAAAACAATGTTTTTAAAGGTTGTCCAAATACTCCTAAATGATTTAAAATGGTTTTAATATTTTCCTGAGTATTTTCTCAAAGTTTATTTTCGTCTAAAATGGACAACACTTTTAATGATTTTATTTCAATGGATTTTTCACTCCTTAACAAGGTTCCTAAATGTTGTCTAAATACTCTCGATTGGTTTAAAATGTTTTTACTAAATTTTCGAGTATTTCTTGGGTTTTATTTTTGACAAAAATTGGACAACATTTACTGCCTCGTGTCGACCTGGCCGCCTATAGGCAACCCGTGACCAAGATGTTTTTAGAAACAGAAAATGAGACGGAAGGAAAAACAAGCGAAGTCGACCGCCGCATCGGCGTCGACGGCCGGCCGACCCGCCGCCAATGGCCGATCGGCCGACACACCGCAAGTTTCGTTTTAAAAACGAACTAAAACCTTGCATTTTTGAAACGAGAGGGACCGGTTGAAACAGGGGTTGACCGGTGGCGAAGCTTCACGTCGACCTGGCCGCCTTGTAATTTTCAAAGTGTTCTCTTTTTCTCTTATCTCTGTGCGACCGTCGCTCTATGTATTGACAAAAAAAATATGACCGTTTGACACAGACACATTTCCTCAAATTGTGGGATTGATTTCTAACAGCTATATTCTTGATTTTAATTGTATTTTTTTGTAGATTTTCAATCCCCAAGAGGAGCCTATGCTTGATCAATCATCTCCTATAAATAGAGGAAGTTTTGGAGCAACCAACACAACAATTGAGATACAACACAACAAGATACACTTCAAGCAAACACTTGGTCTTTCATTGTTATTATTCTTGTTGTAAAATTGCCTAGCTTATCACTTTCACATCTTTGAGGTCTAGGCTATTCTTGATTACACTTTGCACTCAAATTGTAATATTCATTATTGAGTTGTAATCTTGATTTTTGGTTATCATTCAAACACAAGATATCCTTGTGAGAGTTCTTGTGGTAAGAACACACTTGGATGATCTAGGTGATAGGTGAAGAAGATTGTGGTAATCTTCTTATTGAGGTGTTGAAGAATTTGGTATTCTTCAAGGTTGAAGATTGTGGTAATCTTTACAAGGTGCCGTTGAAGGAAGATTGTGGTGATCTTCAAAAGGAGATTGTGGTAATCTCCAAAGGTGTTGTTGAAGAAGAGTGTGGTGCTCTTCAAGGTGTTGTAAGTTGAATTTGTATTAATTTTGGTAATTAATAAAATTCTTTTTCTTTTCGAAATCCATCCCGGATATACTGGGGTGGTAGAGGATTAGGCCCTAGGTGAGTTGAACCTCTTTAAATCGACGTGTGTTGTTTATATTCCGCACCTTTATTATTGTATTTGAGCATTCGGTTTTAAAAAGAGGGCGAAATCGAAAAGATGGAGATAATCTATTCACCCCCCCTCTAGATTATCGTAGCCGCTTGGACTTACATCATGATCTAATTATACCCGGAATAACCATCGAGAAAACAATAGTAATCATATCCCGCCAAACGATCATGCATCATATCAATAAATGGAAGGGGAAAGTGATATTTGCGAGTAGCATCATTTAACTTCCTATAATCAATACAAATTCGCCATCCAGTAACTACTCTAGTCGTTATAAGCTCATCACTTTTGTTTCTCACTACCGTCATCCCCTTTTCTTCTAAGCACCACTTGTACCGACTTACCCAAGAACGCGAGGAAATAGCATATATAATTCCAAAGATCTAACCATTTTAAAACTTCTTTTCTAACGACTTCTTGCATTATAGGGTTTAATCGTCTTTGATTTTGCATCGAAGGTTTATAGACATCTTCCATTCTAATCTTATGCATTACAATCGATGGACTAATGCCTTTTAAATCAGAGATTGACCAACCTATCGCCGACTTATGTTTTCTTAACACCCTAAGCAATTTATCGAGTTGAACTGGAGTTAAAAGAGATGATACGATTACCGGACTCGTGTTATTCGCTCCAAGGAATGCATATTTGAGATGTTCGTGCAAGGGCTTGAGTTTTGGGTTCGAGTTGGCCTCGTTGGATGGATGCACGGTCTGCCCGTGCCGATGGGCACGGGCCGTGCCGTCTTCAGGTCCTTCAGCTTTTGTTTCGACAACAGGCACGGGCTGTCCATGCCATTTGGCACGGGCCGTGCCGTCTTCAGTTTCTCTAGGATTTTCTTCGACCTTAGGCACGGGCCGTGCCGTCATCGATTTCTTCACTTTTTCCTTTGGCTATACGCACGACCTGGGCGTGCTCTAGAGCACGGGCTGTGTGCCCCTATAGAACTGACTCTCGTATGTTTTTCTCGTGTGTGCGTGCCTCTTGCGCTCCTTGGTAGTTCCTGCATATTATCCAAAGCACAAACGCAATCATACAAGTCTTGGTTATCAATATCAATAGTCAAGTTCGATGTTGAACACGAATGTGTCAAACCAAACTCCAAATTATCCCTAAACAATGCAAGATTCAACTACGTCAATGAAATTACAATGTTCCACACCGTCATGAAATTGAAGTGCCTTGTAAATAGTAAATAAAACATGCTCATCATTAACCCGTAACGTGAGCTCTCCTTTTTGCACATCTATTAACGTCTTCCTCGTAGCTAGGAATGGACGCCCAAGTATCAAAGGGACGTCTTTATCTTCCTCCATGTCCAGCACCAAGAAATCCACAGAGAATATGAATTTATCCCCTTTGACAAGTACATCCTCGATGATTCCCTTTGGATAAGTGAGTGATCAGTTCGCGAGTTGTAGGGTAACCGTAGATAGCTTCACCTATCCCAATCCAAGTTGCCTGAAAATAGACAAGGGCATTAAGTTAATACTCGCTCCTAAATCACAAAGTGTTTTTTTAAAGAAAACATGACCAATAGCATAAGGGATAGTGAAACTCCCCGGATCTTTTAATTTCTGTGGTAGTTTTCTTTGGATTATCAGACCGCACTCCTCTCCTCAGATTGACTCCTCAAACTAGTCATCTTCCGCTTCTTAGACATAACATCCTTCAAGAATTTAGCGTAATTAGGCATATGCTCCAATGCGTCTGCAAAAGGAATGTTAATATGCAGTTTCTTAAAAATATCTAAAAACTTAGCAAATTGTGTGTCTAACTTTTTCTTATGAAAACGTTGGGAAAAGGAAGGGGAACATTAAGTTTAGAAATATCAGGGTTAAAGGAAGATTTAAGCTTCTCAGCCCCTTTTTGTTCAGCACGATGTTCCTCAGCTCCTTCCTCGGCCTCAACCTCGCCAATTGCCTCAGTTTCTGCATCTCCCGGCATATCGATCGTCGTTCCAGCAGGGCGCACGGGCTGGCCGTGCAGTGGCACATAGGTCGTGCCGTCCTGTGATTTTTCAGAATTTTCTGGTATTTTCGGCCCCTCGTATTCCGTCCCACTCCTCAGACGAATGGCTTTACACTGCTCCTTTAGATTAACCTCAGTGTTGCTCGGAAACTGGCCTTTCTGATGCTGCCCACCAATAATCATAGCTATTTGACCAATTTGGGTCTCAAGATTCTTCATCTGGGACCCCAATTGGGTGACACGGTTTTCGATTTTATCGACTTTGCCTCATCCTTGTTGAACCTGTTCCTCGTCTCACTCATAAACGAAGTGAACATATCCTCCATGGTGGGCTTAGGATCTACAGTAATAACACTGTTTGTCACATTAAACCCCGGTGGTGGTTGCATCACGTTCTTCGTGTTTGCGTAGGAGAAATTCTCGTGGTTTCTCAAGCCCGGATGGTAATGAGTGGGATTTTGATTGTTTCGGAAATTGTTGAAATTCTGGTTATTCACATAGTTTGCTTTCTCTATCAGATCTAGAGGAACTCCCTCATTACTTGCACCCGTGTTTCCCTCATTTGCCTTAGTCAAAGCACTTAATTGGTTTGTCAATATGGCCATCCTGGGTCATCAACTCTTTTATTAGGTCCGAATCGTAGACTTCGCTACCCTTTTCACATTAGTCCTCTCGTGAGGGCCATTGATAGCTATTCATGGCCATCTCCTCCAACAAGTTGAACACATCCTCCGAAACCTCGCAAGTAGCGCGCCCCCAAAGCAGCGTCCACAAACGATCTTGTTTGTCCCATCAACCCATTATAGAAGAAACAAAGTTGTTGATCCTCGTGAAATCCGTGCTATGGGCACCTTCTCAACAAATCCCGAAATCTCTCCTAGGCCTCGTACAAAGGCTCAGAGTTAAACTGCCTAAACTGAGTGATCTCGCTTTTAAGCTGTAGTGTCTTGCTTGGTGGGAAATATTTGAACAAAAACCTCTAACTCAGCTCATCCCAATTATTCACACTCCCCTGAGTTAGGGTGCCTAGGCAGTTCCTAGCCTTATCCCTTAAAGAGAAAGGGAATAGGCGGCGTATAGCATCATCAGTCACCCCATTCATCTTGATAGTATTGCGAATCTGTATGAAATTTGCAAGATGAGAGTTGGGATCTTCAGACGGGAAACCTCCAAACTGATTCTGTTGCACCATCGATATCAGTGTTGGCTTCAAATAAATTGTTCGCATTAATCGGGACATTAGCAATTCCACCATAGTTGCGATTGATTGGGCGAAAGTAATCACGAATCGCCTTTGTTGGATCGCCGAGCCACCGGAACCTCGCATCGTAACTCGACATTGACCCTGTTGCCCCGCCCAAGTTGTTACCTCCGTTTTACCCCCATTATTTCTCCTGTTACCTTCTATGTCTTCCATAGTCTATTTTGTTGTCTTTCTCGCACGTTTAGTAGCCGCACTATTTCGCCTAGCAAAAGCCTCAACCTCTGGTATGAACGGTGCTAATTTTCCTTGCTTCGAGCGAGCGATCATGCACTACCTGAACCAACTAAAGAAAACAAGTCAACCACAGTAAAAGTAGAATTAAACAACAAACTAAAAAGTAAAGAAAAAAATGTCTAAATTAAGAATAGTTCTATTTATCGCAATATCAGTACTAAAAATTTGATTAATCTCCGGCAACGGCGCCAAAAACTTGTTCGCCTATTTTTTTATCTTCACCGCAAGTGTACGGATCAGTTTATAGAATAGGGTTTGCATGGTCGAATCCACAGGGATTAATAAATTAATGTACCAAGTAATGGATTATAATAGTCCTATTTTTATCTAAACTATCGAAATTTGAAGGATTGGTTTTATTACTACTAAAGCAGAATTTAATCCTAAAATAACAAAGCAAAGAGCGATTGAAAGATCAAGTATGAATGGATGGATTCCTGGGTTATGGTTTCAATTAATATTCCACTTTTATGCTCAGATTAAGCAAACCAAGGTTAAACGTATTCTTCTCTGTAGACCAATCACTAAAGTAATTTACCCTCTCTCTCGAGATGTATGTAAAAGCGTTGATTGGAATATCTATGTTAGCATCTCTACTCAACATGAGATAACCAACTCCTAAAAGTTCAAAAGATTATAAGATCTCACAAATATTCACAGACTTCTCAATCATGCAATCTATTTGTGTCAAGTACTCAAGATCTAGTATTGAAACTCATCGGTTAGAATTATGAATCAATACATCAAACAAGTTTAGATCAAAGGCCTTTTGATAAAACAAGAATTAAAGCAAAGTACTTGAATAGAGAAAGAAAACATTAACTTCAATTATCCTTAATCATCAAATAAAAGTATTTATTAACCTACTCCCAAACCCGAGAATCACAAGATGTTTAGCCAGACATTGAAGATAAACAATTCATAGACAAATTATTCATAATCAAAATCTAACTAATTGAAATAACAATACGATGGAATGAGTGACTCGGGGATGATGACAATCTCTCGATCTATCTTCAATCCTCGAAGGTGTGGTTGCGGTCTTGATCGATCTCTCGAAGTTTCCGGTGGAAAACTGCTCTTTTCTCTGGTTTCTAGGGCAAAAATCAGCGTGTTCTTGTTTGTGGCCGCCCCGTGTCTATTTGTACTTCGTTTGGGTCGAAACCTAGTTGAAAACGGATCGAACTCTATTTTTCCCATAGAGGAGCACGAGTCGTGCCATATGGCACGCCCAGCCCGTGCTAGGTGCCGCACGTAGTTGTCAAAATTCTTCATGAGGCACGGGTCGTGCCAAATGGCACGGGCTGCCCGTGCTGGTAGCCGAACTCCAAGTCTTAAAGTATAGGCTGAGCACGGGCTGTGCTAGGGAGCACGCCCTGCCCGTGCTGACGTGTAGTAATGCGTACACGACTATTTTCTTCCGTTTTTTGCACGGTTCGTCTGACTTCTTCTCGACTCGACTCCATACTTCGTACTTCACATCAAATATTGGCGATTGCAATGCTCCGAATTGTTGCCAAAGTGCTACAATTAACGATAAATTCCTACAAAACGAGCAAAGCGTAATCCTTTTCCACAAAACAGGAATAAAACCCTATTTACTCATATAATGCATGCATATCAACACATTTTAGCTAAGATCAAGCCCAAAATACATGCAAAATACATGTCAATCAGCAATTGAATGGTGTCGGCTAGCAAGTTTCTTGCGAATGAAAAGATAACTGGTATGGCTCGCTAAGAATCGGTTATTGCGTAGGTAGTGAAAGGACCAATTGACGGTCCTACCCTCATTCCAAATGAGTAGCGATTGATTAGAGCTCCATTAAGGCAGTCATGGCAATCCCATTGGAGATAAAGCACCTTAAGACCTTTCTTGTCCTTGAGGAACCGGTTAAAGAACTTTGCATCGACTTAAGCTTCAACTTAGCACTTTTTTAGCTTGAACTTCAACTTCAACCTCGACATCGTTCTCTCTTTCTTATTCTGAATCCGAATCCTCTTTCTTCCTTCTTGTAGCTCCCAAACCGGATGGTTTAGTTGTTCATGGCAGCATTTGTCTATATGCATGTATTTTCTTTCTTCTCTAACGGTGGAGCATAGTGAATATAGAGCCGTTTAAGCCAAGAAGTGCCCTCTCTTAAGGTCTTTGCCTATCGATATCACCAGTTGAATCATAGTGCTGCTCTTGCACACCTCCCACATGATTCTAATTTCTAGGAGAAGAAACTGGATCTACGTCATTAGGAACATATTGGTTTGATTTAGATTTCTCAACTGCTTTTGCCATCTTCAATTGTTTGATCCTCAAGGAATATATTGTCCCGCCTTTCCGAGAACTTTCTTTTTGACGGGTCCCATAACCTCGTAGCCAAATTCTTCATGGCCATAACCCAAGAAGATGCATGACTTGGTTTGTCATCAATCTTGATCGCTCGTCTTTGGAACGCATGAATGCCTCGTAGCCAAACACTCTCAAGTGTTTGTAAGAAACATTTTTCCCGGTCCTAGACTCTATCTCGAAATGTCGCCACCCGCAGAAGCTTGTAAGTCCAAGCGGCTACGATAATCTAGAGGGGGTGTGAATAGATTATCTCCATTTTCTCGATTATGCCCTCTTTTTCGAATCAAACAAGCCAAGATAATAGTAAAGGTGCAAGAAAGTAAATAACACGCGTCGATTTATAGAGGTTCAACCCATCTAGGGCCTAATCCTCTACCATCCCGGTTTCCGGGATGGATTTCAAAAAGAAAAAAAGATTTTATTAATTACCACAATTAATACAACAACACCTTACAACACCTCTTTTGAGATTACCACAATCTCACTTGAATATTACCACAATCTTCAACGACACCTTGTGAAGATTACCACAATCTTCTAACTTGAAGAATACCAAATTCTTCAACACCTCAAAGAGCACCACACTTTTCAATAAGAAGATCACCACAATCTTCTTGCACCTATCACCTAGATCATCCAAGTGTGTTCACAAGAACACTCACAAGGATATCTTGTGTTGAATGATAACCCAAATTCAAGATTACAACTCGATAATGAATAATACAATATTGAGTGCAAGTGTAATCAAGAAATAAAGCCTAGACCTCAAGATGTGAAAGTGAAAGACCTTAGGCTATTACAACAAGAATATTGAAATTGAAGAACAAAAGTGTTTGCTTGAATGTATCTTGTTGTGTTGTAGTTTTCTCTCTTATTGTGTTGCTTCAATTCTTCATCTATTTATAGAAGATGTCTTGACTTGATTTCCAGACATAGGCTCCTCCTTGGGGAGTGATTTTCTGCAAAAGAAACCTTTTAAAATCAAGATTATAGCTGTTAGAAATCAATCCCACAAATTAGGGAAAAGTTGTCTAAAAATGCAATGGATAGTTTACTGATAAAAGAGGTGTGCGACCGGTTGCGCAAAGATAAGTTTCAAAAGTATTTTACACAAAAAATACATAGGGGGACCGGTCGACGGGGGGTCCGATCGGCCGCCCCTTATGTTAAACGGTTGGAGGTCTTTCAAAATGAGAAACAGAGAGTTTGTTCTTCGAGGGGGTTCCCAGGCACCGGCCGCCCTATGGTCGACCGGTCACCTCTACCGGTCGACCTGCGGTCGACCGACGCCCCATAATTTTCCTCCATCCCTTTTTCTATTTCAAAACTCAACACAGGTACGGGTTGCCCTATAGGGCGACCGGTCGAGCATGAAACAGAAATGTTGTCCATTTTTTATCGAAAATAAACTTCAAGAAATACTCCGAAAAAATAGTAAAACATTTTAAAGCAATCGGAAGTATTTAGACAATATTTTAAAACATTGTTTTCGTATAAAAACTCTTTAAACAAAATTATCAAAATCATGATAAAAACATTTATCAAACAATCTCCCCATTTTTGATGATTACAAACCAAAACAATTTTCAAGAGGACGATTTTGAAAACAAAGCAATTTTCCGGTCTATGAGTAAACTATCCATTTAAAAAGGGAGTTAAGACTTTCAAAAAATATTTTACAAAAGCTCCCCCTATCAACAAGCACATCAATAACAATAATATAGAAGCAATCAACCAAAAGCTAAAAGCTCAGCTTTTACATTTTGAGCTTAAGTATCAAAAGCTTATAAGTTCCTCCTGTTAATGAAACATCATTAGTCATGTAAATAAGTCCATAATACAACAAATGGACTAGGTATTATTCACAACTTTTGGCTTTTAATAGCCACGGCTTATAGCTTCTTTTTCGAGCTTATTTTAGCTTCTTTGAGCTAATGAGCTTATAACCTATTTCTACCCCTTTGGAATCATCAAAAAGAATGTTATCACGATAAAAACATCATGTATCCATATCAAAGTGCACAATTTAACCGAATTATCGAGCTATTGATCATTAAGCTTAAGAGTCCAAAAGCTAAGGGAAGAGTTGATCATATGAATTGTATAAACTTATGAAAACTCATTTGATTTGCAAAACATGATCTCTATAAATAAAGAAGACATTTGAACACGAGAGAATCATGTAGGTGATGAATTTTTCATTAAAACGTTTATCGAACACTTGGTGGGCGTCAAAAATAGAAGAAGATATATATAGCCCTTGTAAATGTAATCAAGCCAAGTTTTTCATCACCAAAAATATTTTTACAAATATCATTCATCAACAATTATTATTCACAACACAATTATGCAAGAATTCCAACAAAAATCCATGCATGAGCATTTTCTCAAGGGTTCCACCCAATTGAGATAAGAGAGTAGAATTCTTACCATTTAATCGGTAAATATGAGCAACTATGATGATAAACGAGCAAGATAATCCCCAAGATATATAATTTATGGAACAAAATACATTTGAAGTGAATTGTGTGTGAAAATGGCAAAGGGAACGAAAAATGAACCAAAAGAGCCAAAGTAGCTAACTGATAGAACATAACCATTTTGATCACAAAAATGGTTATGGGCGACTACCCAGCCGAGGGCGACCGGTCGCCTACAACCAGCAGCCATGATCGTTCACTGTTTAAAAATCCGAAGTTTGAACCAAAAATCCAATTTTTCGCCCCTAAGTTTTAAAAACGTGCAAGATGCAAACGTAGACCTCATTCAATATACATTATGTCATAATCAAGCTCGAAATGAGGTAAAAGACTCGGCGGTAAATGGTTGAAAACAAATGTCTGCGAGTTATCCTTGAGACTAATTAAACACATCTCAAATTTTCGTTTTTAGAAACACAACCCCTTAGAAAAAGATATCGAATCTCAATAGGTTTAGTTCGATATATGATAAACCATATTTTGAGAAATTGTAATCACCGGACTTGTTATCCTGAAAAAAATATGAATGTTTTAAAACATTGGATATACAAGCCAAAAGAGGAAGTGCCTTTCAAGTATTTGAAAATTTCTTTTAACGACACTTTAATGAGATTCGTTGGGGTAGTTTTGAAGTCGAGCATATAGACATAAGGCATGGAAAATGTCAAGTCTAAATGGGTAATAAACATAGATAAACATACCTCGAACTTGTTTATCAATCAATATGTCTTCGTCAACCTTTGTCAAACTTTACATTTGTAGCCATAGAGGTTGAGATGGTTCTTCCTTTTTCAATGCCTAACTTCTTCAAAGATTCTATTGTATACTTTGATTGTGAAAGATAACCACCTTCTTGGCATTGTTTAATTTGAAGTTCAAGGAAGAAATTGAGCTCCCTCATGCTCATCTCAAGTTCATCTTGCATCAACTTTGAGCTACTAACCTCCCCTTGGTCATCAAACTTGTTCCAAAATACCAAAAATTTCTGCAAAATCTTAACAAGATATCTTTGCACAAGAGCATATTAATATCGAATAATAGAGATACAATAACAAGTAACACATACTATGCTTTCAAATAAATCATCAAGAGTTTCTTAAAACATGTAAGTTCAAATAAGCTTATAGGAAGCTATATAAGGTCTCTTTTGAAATTTGAAAAATTCAAGAGCATATAGTTGAGACCTCATTTAAAAGAAGCATTTGAACAAGAGTTTTGACAAGAATGAATATGAGCAATCAAATGCATAATTTTGAGATAAGGATGAAAATCAAATGTTTTATCAAAACAAAATATAATCCTTTACAAGTCTCGGATAACACAAGCTTTGTCGAATAGTGCCTTTCAAAAATCGAAAAATCCTTTTAATGACACTTGTGTGAGATGCTTTGAAATATCTTGAAAAGCAAGCACATATGCATATGTCAAAAATATATTGAGTCTATAAGATGATTACCAATGATGAGCGTACATCGATAGTTTATGCTTCTCTTGACACATTATGACATAAATAGCCATTGGTGAAGATATATATATATATATATATCCTACAAAATTCTTAAAACAAATCTTGCACAAAAGCATAATGGTACAAGTGTAGGCTAAGCAATAAGAGATTTCACAAATATGCTCATGCTATATAAATCCATAAGAGATAATAAAGCACATTAGCCTTAATAAATGCACAAGAGTTTTAAAAACATCATGTAAGGTCTCATTTTCAAAATATTTTAAATACACAAAAATTTATTGAGGACCTTAATTTAAAACCAAATATTTGAAAACTCATTTTGATAATAAAGCCAATGTAGGTCCCAAGGGGTGTGAGTAAGGTTTAGAAGGGGGGTTGAATAAACCTTACCAACTTTTCGCATTTAGTCCTTTTAAAATTAGTTCAGAGTTAATATCACAGCTATGTACTTGATGGACAGCTAAGTTAGTTAACCAGCAGAGTTAGCCACTCAACAGACTCGATTGAGTTGTTGATAGAATAATTCAGCTGTTTAGTCTAATACTTAACTTGGTTGTGATGAGATTTTCAGCGGAAGACTTAACACCCTTGAATTTTGGTTTAAGTTTATTTTAACACTTGGTTTTAGCACTTTGTTAAATATCAATTCGGTAGCAAATATCAGCAGATATTAGATGATATGCAGAAAGTAAATGCTGAAATGTAAATAACACAATAAATTTTATAAAGGTTCGAAGATGGGGTAATTCTTCTAATCCTCTCTTCTCCAACTCCTAGAGAAATCCACTAAGTATTGATCAGAGTACAGAGCGGTTATCAGTCCAGATGCAAGTCTTGATCACACAACTGACTTGATCCTTTGGGACTCGATGCCTCCGAGATGCCTTGGTTACATAGGTCAAGCTTCTCGTCCGACTCACCTCTTTCACAGGGCAGTTGCCTTGCTACTTCAGCTCACTTGCTCAAGCTTCTTGGATTTGATCACGAAGCCCTCCAATAACTTGAGACTGGTTCGACCTTGAACCTTTCTACAATCCTCCTTGGAATGTAGACCCCTTTTTATTCTTCAAAAGTTTCCTCTTCAATAGTTTGAAGTTGTCTTTCCTTCACAGCTTGGTGTTGGATTGATTTCCTTCGAGATTTAGGCTTGAGGATTTGCTTGAATAACTTGAGAATATTTTGCATTATAGTTCGAATGATAACTTGAATGTTCGTGGTTCAGGTAACCCTTTCTCAAAGTGATTCATCGCCTTTTTATAGTGAACTTTTAAAAATCGCCCGTTGAAGAGATAGGATTTTTAAAAGTCACTTGTGTTCGTTGGCTTGTCTTGTTGCGATCCTTGATATTGACATTTCCTCGTATTAAATGAACCTTCACTTTTTCGTAGTCCGACACAAAAAGCAGAGCTTCCCATTGGTTTATTCCTTTTGCACGTTTCGGGATCGAGCACTTTAAGACATTGCAGCATGGAAGTATTACTTATTTAAGTAACCTTCTTGACTTCTCGCGGCAACGGATTCTTTTTCATTGTCTTGACTTGATCGAGTTCCTTAACTTCCCCAGGTGACTTGAGTCGCCTCCCAATCATCGGATGACTCATCCGTCACTTCAACTTGAGACTTGGGTATCTTGAGTTGACTTGATCGACACTTCACACAACAGTATCATAGTTGCTACTCCTTTAGTCGAGTTCTTGTCTTCTCTTCCTTGCTATACTCACCGCTTCACAATGAGTCTTCATCCCGCCTTGATTGACTTCTTGTATGTCTAGTCGTAGCCGACTTAACTCACTAGTACACCCTATCTATTACAATACAAATTACAAAGAAAATGGGGTGCCAACTTTCTATTCCAAGTTTTACATGGCATTCATCAAAATCTAAACAATAAATTTCCCAACATTCACAAATAAAAACATGCATAATAACAAAATAAAATGCATATTTAAATAGGGAGATACGGTTTACCAATTTCCATGGGTTGTGTCTTTCCCAATGTTGATGATATCTTCCCCTTTGAAAATCATCTTGTTGATGATAGCTCTTCCAATTGCTCTATTCCCAAGGATTGTGTCATTCCCATTGTTGATAGTGTCTTTCTCTTGGAAATTCATTGTGGTGATGTCTTCTCCTTTGATCAAATGAGACGGTCATTTGATGTCTTCTAGGCGGTATGAATTTTCCTTGATTATTATTCCACTGGGTACCTAATATGACATTGCTTTGTGGTACCCTCAAGTGTTTGGGTCCTTTGGGATTAGCTTTGAGACTTTTAGGTCTCCAATAATAATTAGAGTTATTTCTAGCCCGACAAGTATTAGCCGTATGACCTTTTTTACCACAATAAAAATAAGTAATAATTCTAGGAGCATAATGACCAACATGCATAGAGGCTTGATTCTTTTTCATATGATTGACAACATTGGGCTTATGATCAAGTTCTAGTTTCAAATTATCACAACTATGAACATCAACAATTTTGGTCATTTTATTGGTACTCAAGTTGAATTTTGATAAATCCTTTTTCATGCAATTAATATCCTCAACAAGAGTACTATTTTCTTTTTCAAGGTTTCTAACCTTATTAAGTGTGGTGGTGTGAGCACATGAAAGTGATTCATAGGAAGTAAATAAACTATCCTTATCATTTTTCAAAACATTGAATTCCTTTTTCAAATTTTTGTATTTAACAAGTAAGCTTTGGAATTCATTTTGAAGCTCATCATAATCATTAAGCAAATCACTATAATCATTGTGCAATTCATTATCATAAGAAGTAGAAGGTTTAGAACTTACCTCATTTTCTTCAAAGCCCATAAGACATCATTCGTTTTCATCGTCGGAAGTTGTAGGAAGCTCATCCCATGTTGTTGGGTTTGTATCCATGTGAGAAGTAGATGCTTTTGAGTGGCTCCTTTCATTTGCATATACTTCTTCTAATTTCCTCCATACTTTATGTGTCGATTTAATTCCTACAATATGATCATATTCTAAAATGGTAAGTGAACAATAAATAATATTAAGAGCTTTATCATTTAAGGAGATGATTTTCTTCTTCATCATTGAGCTCCTTGACGACTTTGGAGGTGTGAGGTGTATCTTTCATCGGAATAGATTTTCCATTGACGACCGTGTTCCAAATATTGAACCCGCAACCTTGTAGATAGCATTCCATTTTTTCTTTCCAAAATGCATAATTTTTGGAATCAAATAGTGGTGGCTTGGTGGTGGAGGCGCCGGTAAGGTAGACTTCATTCGTAGTCGATGATCGTTCCTCTTTACTTGCAATGTGGAACGAGCTTGCCAAAGAGTTTGGCTTTGATACCACTTGTAAGTCCAAGCGGCTACGATAATCTAGAGGGGGTGAATAGATTATCTCCATTTTCTCGATTATGCCCTCTTTTTCGAATCAAACAAGCCAAGACAATAGTAAAGGTGCGGGAAGTAAATAACACGCATCGATTTATAGAGGTTCAACCCACCTAGGGCCTAATCCTCTACCACCCCAGTATCTTCGGGGTGGATTTCAAAAAGAAAAAAAGATTTTATTAATTACCACAATTAATACAACAACACCTTACAACACCTCTTTTGAGATTACCACAATCTCACTTGAAGATTACCACATTCTTCCGACTTGAAGAATACCAAATTCTTCAACACCTCAAAGAGCACCACACTCTTCAATAAGAAGATCACCACAATCTTCTCGCACCTATCACCTAGATCATCCAAGTGTGTTCTTGCCACAAGAACACTCACAGGGATATCTTGTGTTGAATGATAACCCAAATTCAAGATTACAACTCGATAATGAATAATACAATATTGAGTGCAAGTGTAATCAAGAAATAAAGCCTAGACCTCATGATGTGAAAGTGAAAGACCTTAGGCTATTACAACAAGAAAATTGAAATTGAATAACAAAAGTGTTTGCTTGAATGTATCTTGTTGTGTTGTAGTTTTCTCTCTTATTGTGTTGCTTCCATTTTTAATCTATTTATAGAAGACGTCTTGGCTTGATTTCCAGACATAGGCTCCTCCTTGGGGAGTGATTTTCTGCAAAAGAAACCTTTTAAAATCAAGATTATAGTCATTAGAAATCAATCCCACAAATTAGGGAAAAGTTGTCCAAAATGCAACAGATAGTTTGCTGATAAAAGAGGTGTGCGACCGGGGGGTCCGACCGGTCGCCCCCTATGTTGAACGGTTGGAGGTCTTTCAAAATGAGAAATAGAGAGTCTGTTCTTTGAGGGGGGGTTCCCAGGCACCGGTCGCCCTATGGTCGACCGATCGCCCCTACCGGTTGACTCGCGGGTCGACCGGCCGCCCCTTTAATTTTCCTCTTTCGTCCCTTTTTTCTGCTTTCAAAACTCAACACAGGTACGGGTTGCCATATAGGGCTGGTCGAGCATGAAACAGAAATGTTGTCCAATTTTTATCGAAAATAAACTACAAGAAATACTCCGAAAAAATAGTAAAAACATTTTAAAGCAATCGAGAGTATTTGAACAACATTTTAAAACATTGTTTTGGTATAAAAACTCTTTAAAACAAAATCATCAAAATCATGATAAAAACATTTATCAAACAGAGCTAATGAAGAAAGGTTGATTAGATCAATTGCAGTCCTCATTGCTTCACCCCAAAAGGGTTTAGGCAAATTGGAATGTGACAACATAGTTTTGACTCGTTCACAAATTATCCTGTTCATCCTTCCTGCTACGCCATTATGCTGAGGATTTTTTGGAACACTCTTCTCAAGTTTGATTCCATGATCCCTGCAATGTTGCTCAAATGGACCCTGGTATTCACCATCATTGTCAGCACGAACACGCTTCAGCTTCTTTCCTGTTTCTCTTTCAACACTTGCTTGAAAATACTTAAAAATACCCAAAACTTGATCTTTAGATTTCAAAGCAAAGCACCAGACTATTCTAGAGAAATCGTCAATAAATGTGACAAAATATATTGCACCATTCTATCTTTCATGTAAAGACAAATCAAGATGCACCGATCTAGTGGATGAGATTTTCTTGAAGGTGAAAAACTCTTGAAAGCAACTCGTGTTGTTTTCCAATCAAACAATCAACATAAGTTTGTAGGGGCATACTAGTTACCTCTGTGAGAAGTTTCTTTCTAGTCAGAACTTCCAAGCCCTTCTGACTTAGATGCCCGAGCCTTTTATGTCATAGCTCAATGGATGAACTTTTATCAATGGCATTCACCTCTCCATTGGATAATCTGTCCTACATCAGGTACAGAGAATTCTGCTTCTGTCTCTTAGCGACAATGATAAAGCCTTTGGTGACCTTCCATTTTCCTTCACCAAAGTGATTGTTATAACCAGCATTGTCAAGCTTGCAAGTGGAAATAATATGGAGCCAAATGTCAGGAATATTTCTGACATCCTTGAGCATGAGTTTGTTTCGATGACGTTGTTCAATATAAAATTTCCTATGCCAACAACCTCAGTCACACCATGGTTAGCCATTCTGACTTTGCAAAAACTACCACTGGTGTATGATGTGAACATATCACGATGAGACGTGATATGATATGAATCGTCTTAATAAATCATCTGGTTTGTGTGCTGGCATGCAGAACTAATACAAGCATCATCATTAATGATGACGACATCGCCATAAACTGCAACGGCGATATTGTCTTTGTCATCGATCATTTTTCATTATATCCATTCTTTTGATCTCTTTTCTTCTTTTTGCAATCTTTCTCATAGTGATTTGGACTACCACAATAATGACATTTGAAGTCTTTCTTGAATTTGGATCTCCCCCTGGATTTATCTCTTTTATTTTGAGAGCCTCTGAACTTGCTCCTTCCCCGTTTGTCATTTTCAGCTACTAAGTTTGACTCAATATAATGTTCTAACTCCTTTCTTCCGGGCTCTTCATTAAGAAGATGCATAGTTAGTTCACCATTCGGGGATGAGTTACTGACCGGCACCACAAGCGTGTCCTAACTGTCAGGTAATGAGCTGAGCAGCAATAAAGCAATTACTTCATCATCAAGGGATATTTTCATTGTGATAGATTGATTTATCGGACCTTGATACGCATTTAGGTGCTCCGTCATGTTCGCACCTTCCGTGTATCTAAGCCGAACAATTTTTCTGATAATAGAAGCTTTGTTCAATGCATTTTTCCTCTCAAACATGGCCTCTATACTCTTCCACGTAACATCGCTTTTTCCTCATTGGCAAAATGATGGAAAATGTTATGCTCAAGAAAATGCCGGATGTATCCTACAATTTTATGTGTAGAATTTTCAACTCATCATCACTCGTGTCTTCTATTTTGGTAGTATCACTTTTTAAGAGAAAATAAAGATCCTTGCAGCAGACTCGATTTCCATATATGTTAGTTCGATCCATTGAGTTTGAACATCCTACCAACAAATATCAACTTCTCAATTTTTTTAATCTGCAACAACGTGGCTCTGATATCACTTGTTGGAAAAGAGTGCCAAAATAAATGATACTGGTGCAGAAGAAATAGTAAAATCTTTTCCCACCTAACTAGATTAAAAATGGGAACCAAACCAAGAATACCAAATAATAGTGCAAGACAATAAAAAATAACACACAAGAGTTTTTACGTGGAAAACTCAAATCGGAAAAAATCATAGGACCGTAGTCAGATAACTCCTCCATTAAATATAGTAGGCTTACAAAATTCCACCCTAAAAATAGGGGAAACACAAATTATCTCTAGTTACTGAACTTGGAATACCCAAAAAAATAGGAATATTATTTTAGGTGAGAACAAAAACTTACTACTAATTTTTCTCCCTTTTTCTACACTCAAAACACACACTTATAAGAATCATTCGACTCTCTATTTTTCCTCTCTCTCAGCAATTGATAATTGTACTCTGCTTGGCAATGTTTTGAAAACCGGACCAGACCGACCAGTTCGACCGACTTAACCGAAAACCAATCACATGTCCGGTCCGGTTTTGTAGTAAACCCGGGTGGCTGAAAAACCGTTGCCACCCAGTAAAACCCAATGGAAAACCCAGAAACCGGTGATCCAATTAACCCGGTTCAAAGGCAAAAAAAAATCTTTTTTTTGTTTGGTTTAGTAAATATTTTTTTTGTTTTATTTCAAAAGTTGAAGGAAATATGTTTAGTTAATTTGCATATAATTTCTCCGTATATTCGATTACATATATATTTGGATGTTTAATTTTTTATTTATCTTTTATTTGTATTTATATTTATTATTTTTTTAACATTTATAGTTGTATTTATCTTGCACATGTGTATACATATATATACATTTGTTCGGGTCAATCGGTTTTTTAAGGACGGTTAGACCGGTCGAACCGATGACCCCATGACCCAATTATTAATCCGGTTTGATGTCCGGTCTTGGTTTAAAAATATTATTGTTTAGTGTGTTTCTTTCTTCTTCCCGAGGTCCCTTTTTATAGGCAAAAGGAATATTTGATCTTTCCTAAAGTAATTAATGCTCCAGAAATTTTATCAACGGTTAGTGGTTTGTTGCTGCCAACCCAACACTACAAAAAAACTGTGTTTAGTGACGCTAAAATTTTCACTTGGTGACGCTTATTAGCGTCACAATGTATATTACCTACGCTTTTGAAAGCGTCATGAGTTATGTGGTTAAATTTGATGCAATGAAAATATTCATGACGCAAGATCTATGTGTAGGTAAATCTCATTTTCTGACGCTTTTATCAAATGCGACATTATGTGGGGACGCTATTTTCTGTCACAATTAATAATTAATATGTTTTAAATGAAGCTTTGCTTACGGTAAAAATGTTGTTAAATTTAGGGACGTTGTTAAGCGTCTCTAAAGTTGCGATGCTTTTGAAAATTAGTGTCATTAAAATTATTTATTAATTTATTTAAAAAATTAAACTTAATATTTTGTTTTTGACTCATTTTGAATATATTTGTTGTTAGTCAATTATACAATACATAGTGTCTATTTATTAACTCTCAAAGACACTCTAAACACTTCAATCTTTCGATGTGGGATAAATATTCTATTTTTTTACTTTGTGACGCTTTTTAATAAGCGTCGTCATTTTAATGACACAAACAATAAAAGTGTAAGTAAATTTTAAAATTTTGGCGACAAATAAAAAATGTGTAAGTAAAATAAAAAGTGTCATCAATTTTATGACGCTTTTTAATAAGTGTCACAATTTTATTGAGACAAACAATAAAAATGTAAGTAAATTTCAAAATTTTGGTAACAAATAAAAAAATGCGTAAATAAATTAGAAAGTGTCATTAGGTTTATGACGCTTAGCGTTGTCATTTTAAGGACACGAATAAAAGAAGCTTAAGTAGATTCTATAACTATCGTGACACTTATAAAAAAAATCGGTAATTTTATTAAGATAATGACACTTCCATAAAAGTGTCATTAAATTTACTAAAATGCTAACGTTTTCCAATAAGTGTCACTAATTTTTTATAATTTACAACGCTTTTTAAAAAGCGTCATTAAATACTTATTTATAATAACGCTTTTTGGTAGCATCATCAAATTTGTGTTGGGATAAACCATTTTTCTTGTAGTGCAAGTTGCAAACGATTAAACTTAATTCAATTAACATAAGATAAAATTGAAAGAAATGTCGATGCACACTAGTGGATATGGTACCTTATACATACATTTATATGTGTATATATACATGAAACATTAATTGGAGTTTTTGGATGAATTGAGATGATAATAATTTGAACAAAATCCGATTTTAAAATAAGCAATGCCAATTTTTAACAATTTTGACAACAAATTTTGACATGGATGATATTTATGATTTATGAATGAATATTGTCACTAAATTATACGTACTTAATAACAAGATATTTTTGTGTTGTTATAATTGATATTTTTTTTTGAGGAAACTATAAAGCTTTATTAAGAAATAGAATTGTCAGTTGTTACAATTTCGTTCACCTATTGCGGGGCATCTTCAGCCGTCCAACAAAAAGACGTAGAAGAAAAAGCAGAAAAAATAGTTAATCTATGAGCAACATTATTAGCAATTCGACGCAAGTGAGTAATGTTAGTCGCTCCCATCTCATCCAATAAGCTCAGAATATCTTGAATCAGTAGTCCACGGTAGCTAAGATCATCTTGAATGACCGTGACTGCTTGCACTGCCAATAAAGAGTCCGAATAAACCGAAATAGGTCCCATGCATGCGGCTTTAGTTCTTATCAGTCCCCTCCTTGATTGCCATCGGCTCCCTTCAAGGATATTGTCAAACTTCTCAACACACGCCCAAATGCCGATCCGATTTGTCCGCCCGAGTCCCGCTAAATACCCCAGGTTGCAAACTTATGTTCCTTCACATTGTAGCATGCGTCTACATCCACCGAGGAATCCTGATGGTGGTTTTCTCCATATCGCCTCGCCTAGGCCATTTCCATGTATGTCGCTGCGAGCCCTTTGTTGCGCAATTTGATAGACACTCAAGTCCCATGTCCATCTAGCGTATATCCATCCCCAATTGATCTTTATCATGCACAAACTTTTGCTTTTATTTCCATATTGCCCAGGTATGACAAGCGAAGTACTCAAACTGTTGCTTATCCAATTCCCTCTTCATCCACAAACCAACATCAATGATATCACCCGCTGGAGCTCCTTTTAAATAGATCCAAAATGCTGTCTCTTTTCACAAATGGTGAATAGCCCTGCAATAAAAAAATCGAATGAGTCATCGTATTCGTATTTGAGTGGCAAAATGCACACCCTCCCTCCGCCGGCACGTGATGCTTTACGAGATTGACCTTAGTTGCAATGGCATTATGAGATGTTTTCTACCAAAAAATGTGCACTTTCGGAGGGATGGAAAGCGCCCACAGAAATTTCCACCACTAATCAAGCTCCATGGAATAGCAATTAGAATGGGAATGGAAAAAACCAATCGACATTTTATAATCCGATTGCACCAAGTACACACCATTTGCATCATGTTTCCATTATCTATTGACATCTCGGTTTGTTGTAGGCATCGGCATGCTAAGAATTTCGTTGGCAATGAATGGCATAAAATTCCTTCATGTAACCTGTTCATTCCAGCCCTCTTCTTGAATGATTTCTTCAACTTTAGCTTCCTCTCCTAGATCGACGCTATTAAAGCACAACTTATTATTCAGCGTTTTAACCCAATTATCTTTAAAGATCCTTATGTGACGGCCATTCCCGACTCTCCATGACATCCCCTGATCTAGTAACTCCCTGCTCCACAAGATCGACCTCCAAATATATGAAGGTTTAGTTCCCAAGTTTGCATCCATAATATCACAATGGCGGAAGTATCGAGCCTTAAGTACTCGAGCTACAAGGTTGTCTGGTTGGCGAATAATTCTCCAAATTTGTTTGGCGAGTAGAGCTTTGTTAAATTCAGTCAAGTTGCGAAAACCCATCCCGCCTATGCTTTTTGGCCGGCACAGTTCGGACCATTTAATCCATTGTAATTTATTTTTCCCTCCTTCCATTCCCCACCAAAAATTAGCACACGCACCTTCAATTTCGTCACATATCATTTGCGGTATGCGAAAGGAGGACATGGCATACGTAGGTATAGATTGTAATTCGGCTTTAATGAGGACCTCCTTGAAACCTTCCGAGAATGTCTTTCCTCCCCAACCCGCTATATGCTTCACAATTCTATCTTTCAAATAGCCAAGTTGAACCCTTTTACTCCTTAGAGAGAATGTAGGCAATCCGAGATACATATCATGACCCTGCACGATCGGAACGGTGTATGTGTTCTTGAAATAATTTATGACATCAACCTTCGTGTTCAGACTAAATATAATGACCGATTTATCAAAGTTTATGAGTTGCCCCGAAGCTCTTTCTTAGCTACGCAATAAACCCGCAACCCGGCTACATTCCTCCTCTGTTGCCCGACAAAATATCAAACTATCATCCACGAAAAAAAGATGGGATAAGGGGGCAGGTGGGGAGCTATACGCACGCCCGTTATCCATCTCGTCTCTAAATTATGTTTGAATAGCGATGAAAGGTTGTGTGCATATATAACAAACAAGTACGGTGATAGGGGATCACCTTGCCTTAATCCTCGTTGTGGTGTAACCGATCCAAACCACTTCTCCATTCAAATTAAATGTGTAAGTGACTGTTTTCACACATTTAGCCTCAATGATACCCATTCCTCTCGCAAAATCGAGCTTACGCATAATAGCCTCCAAAAATCCGCATTCGACCGTCAAACGCTTTACTCATATCTAGTTTCAAAGTCGCATAGCCTCTCATTACTAGCCCCTGTGATTACGAATCCAATGGATGCTTTCAATTGTCAAAATGACATTATCCGTTATTAATCTGCCAGGGATAAAAGCACTTTGGTATTCGTCTACTATATCATGAAGTACAGTTCTCAAATGATTCATTAAAGCACGAGCAATTATTTGATAAAAAACATTGCATAGCTAATAGGGCAAAATTCTTTAACGAGAACGGGCCTTAGGAACTAGCGTGATGATTGCGGAGTTCCACCGGCTAAGGCCGTCTCCGTGATTTAAAATGTACAGTGCCTCTGTAGTGACATCATCTCCTATGATGCTCCAATATTTTTGGAAGAAATGGGCAGGTAGGCCATCCGGGCCCTGCGCCTTATTCGAAAACATGTCAAATAGTGCATTTTTCACTTCCTTCCCACCAAACGGCCTACATAGAAAATTGTACATCTCCGCATCGACCTTTGGTTCTACAATTTGGATCACTATTTCAAGCTCATCCCTGGTTGGGCAATTAGAGGAGAAATTTTCCGTGAAATAATCCATTATGATTTCACCCATAGTTGTACTACTCGTACAAAAATCCGTTGTTTGGATTCCAAGCCCTTGATAGTATTCGTAGTTCTCCGTTGATTGGCTTGCGCACGAAAATAGGGGGTATTTCTGTCGCCGTGTTTTAACCAATTATTTCGACTTCTCTGTTTCCAAAATATTTCTTCCTTGGTAGTAAGTTGTTCAATCTTACCTTCTAACTCTTTTATTCTGCAAGGCCCCGCTTGTCGCCATCTATTGGAATGCTTCAATTTATTCAACTTTTCCTTTTCATTTTTAATGCAGCGCGGGAAATGTCGAAACTTGGAATCAGCCCAAGTTTGTAATTCTCTTTTACATGTATCCATCTTCTCTGCTAAGGTGGTGCCTATGCCATTAATGGCCCAACCCTTTTCAACAATTTCGCTATATTCCGATTCAATGCTCCAGAATTTCTCAAATTTGAATCCTCTACCACGGGGCTTGTTGTTGTTCATAGTTATATTTCCCTCTATTTTCCAACTTACCCGCACGGCCCTATGATCAGATGAATAATATTCCAACGTGTGTGTTTTGGCAATGGGATATAGGAGTCGCCATTTAAGCGTATTTAAAAATCTGTCCAACTTCTCAAAGATAATCTCCTCCCCCGATCGGCGATTGACACAAGTGAACTAGTCGCCCTCTCCATAAATTTCTCGAAGCTCACATTCCTCGATAGCTCTATTAAAATCATCAATCTGAGTCTCTGGTCGACGTCTTCCCCCAGATTTTTCATTATGGCTACAAATTTCATTAAAATCACCTCCGATTAACCACGGAAGATGTTCAAATTCTCCCATAGAGACTAGTCTCATGCATGAGTTCCCATGAATGTATCCTTTTACTCGTGTGTGGGTTGCCATAAAATCTCGTGAATCTCCATCTATTCTCCCCATCCTGAACCACACTGTCTATATGCCCATCCGAGTATGATGCGATGTTTATGATCAACGGCTTTTTCCACATCAAAATCATGCCCCCTTTTTTCCATTGTTATCTACCTCGAACAAGCCCTCATAGCCCAACACTTTTCTCCATCTAGTACAAGTTACTTGCTCTCGCTTTTGTTTCGCACAAAAATAAGAGTTGTGGGTCTTTTTCGACAATTAGCCGTTTAAGTTCCTGGAATGCTCGTTGGTTCCCAAGCCCCGAGCATTCCAAATTATGCAACTCATTGTTCTTGGCGGGGTTGCACCACAATCCCCGCCAAGTCAGAAGTGTCCATATCACTTATCTCCGCATCCTCTAACCCTTATGTATTCTCCTTTCGCAATTTCGGTTTTTCGTAATCCGCTCCTCCGGAAGACCATCAGGTTCAAATAAGCTTCTTTTGATCCCAGCTTCCCGTTTAGATGGGGAGCCTACTGCTTGCTTTTTCACTCTTGCTCGTCGCTTCCAATTTTTTGGGCTACGACCTGTAGAGCTATCGGAACAAGATTTATTTTGAATCTGATACCGCTGCCCATTTCCTGCAGTTGGAGAGAGAGTGCTCTTATCAAATTGATCACGACCAACAACCATCGTATGTTTCATGTTTTCCTCAGGCACTCTATTATCATCATGCATTAGTACTATGGTCGTCGAATGCTCCTGTATTATTGCGGTGTCAGTCTCAACACCTTCATTGTTCCAAACCTCCATGTTATTATTGTTGTATGTAGCCGTCTCATCCTCACGTATATGCTCCTTATCTAGAGTTTTGTTTCCTAGATCATCCATATTGCGATCCTCATCATCTTTCTTCTGGGTTCGAGCCTTACCCATGGGTAGAGAGGCTCTCAACCAGCTTCCATATTCCATATTCTGACCCTCAACTACGGTGTCTCCACACTCTCTCCACGTGTGCCCTACCTTTCCGCAAGCGTAACTGAAATTGGGTAACTTTTTGTACGTGAGTAGTACTATTATCTCCTCATGATTGTCATCACCCTCAATTACCACATGACTCTGAAGTGGATTATTAATGTCCAATCGTATCTTTAATCGAATGATATTTCTCAGAATAACATCAAGATCCCCCTTGTCGATTTCGATAACCTTTCCTACCTTGTTCCAATCCTTCTAATAATTTCCTCCTGCATGAAAGCCACTGGAAGGTTGTGTATTTGGATTTATACTTCCCAACTCTTAAATTCCATCATGTTTGGATTTTGCACGCCGTTGAGTTCTTGGAAGAGAATCAAATTTCGAAAAAAGTGCCACGACCCTCCATTCAACGCCATCTTGCGATCTATCAGATTTGTGAATTCCAGGACAAACATATTATCTCCCACCGATTCAATCTCAATTATTTTTGTGGCTTGGAGTATGCGCAGAAGATGATGACGGAAAGTCTCCTTGTTAATCAATTTGGCAGACAATACTTTCGCCACAAGGCACTTCGCTATACGCTCATCTCCCTTCTGACGAAGCCCTTGTTCGATAGTGATTGTATGATTACTCTTCTTATTCGAGAGTTTGATGTTCTCTATTCTCTTGCAAATCTCGTCTGGATCCATTGTTAGCAGTTCTCCCAAATCTGTGGAACCACCAAAGGCTATGGCAGAGCCTTGATGGTAGAAAACTACACTGCGTAGTAGGTCTTCTCAGATTAGGTTTTTGCTCCCTTGGAGAGAAACCCTAGCAGAGAGATAAGTAGTTGCGCCTTTATTTATTATGGATCCAAAGAATTTTAATGAGTGTATATGCACTATTTTTGTTGAACATTGATATTAATTGCGTATAAGTTGTCACTATTGGAAATTAATGACATACAAATTTAAATATTGTATTGACATTTAGTATTATAACATGCATACTCACATATCATCTAGAAAACAGGGGCACTTCTATGAGGATGATGATGTATCCATGCATCAATCGTATTCAAATACGTATCATATACGATACTTTATTCGATACTCATGATACTCCATGGATACATATATATTGTATTGTTGATATTTTCAACATGAATCATGTGTCTATGTGAGTCAATTCACATTTCGATTTAATGTGTACGTATTTATAATTTTTTTATTATTTATAATTTAAATATTATTTTTTTAATTGTATTAATTAGTATATCTATATTTTATAAAATATAAAATATATGATTTATATGTATGTATATATATATTGAACCCGTATCCTTAAAATTTTAAAGCATAATGTATTTTCGCACCCGTGTCGTAAATCGTGCCGTGATTCCGCACTGTATCGGGATTGATGAGAATCGGGCCTCAAATTTCTATTTGAACTTGAAGGTTTTAACCACTCAACCACGATCAGATTTTCGTAATTGTTGTCACTATTACACTTATAATTAAAATGTGAGTATGGACAATAAAATTAACAGTTCCCAACAAATTAAAACACTTAATACGTAGCAAAAACTTTATTGAGTATTTATACAGCAAGAATCTTCTGCTATTTAAGGAAAAACAAAACAAAAAAAATATATATTGATACCATTGTCATGTTCCTTTCTCAGGACTGAGGGGAATCGAACCTCAAATTTCTATCACTATTAAACTTATAATTAAAATGTGAGTATAGGCAATAAAAATAAATAGTTTCACACTTAATTTAATTAATACAGCAAGAATCTTCTGCTATTTAAGGAAAAACAGAACAAAACAAATCAAAACAAAGAAAATACATTGCACTCTGATTATTCATTTCAAAAACATAAAGATAATTAATAAGCAAAGAGGAATTAATATCCCAAGTAAGTTAAAACCAAAATGTAGCAGAACTTGTTGATCATTTTTGGCACTTCAATTAATTGAACCAACGAACCAAGGGCCAGACAGTGAATTTCATTAGGCCAACTTTGCAATGAACCCCATTTCTTTCTCCACATGCAAAAAAATGTGGCTGCCATCTCTTCAACACGAACTCGAATCCTTCACCAGCTCCAGCGTTTACTTCTCCTATTTTTTTCGCTCTTTTCAGGTCACAGTTTTGGTAACTCCACAAATTTGGTAGCAAATAGACACTGTGAGGGAACGTGGTATCATTTGGTGGATCGTACTTGAACACTGCATCAGTGCACAAAGAAGTTAACAATATTTTTTTTATCGATATTTATAGATATGATCAAATTATCAATGTTTATCGATATGCAATAGCACACATATAGACTATAACCTAATAAAAAAAATTAATTTCTTAATAATATGAGCTAAAAAATTATGCAGGGCTGGGTGGGGTCCAGTATGGCTCCCTTGTCTCCGTCAATGTAGATATGTGTGTGTGTGTATGTTATTTCTGTAGAAATTGATACCACGATTATGAATTTTGTTGAGATATGTCACTTGTGAGTTGTCCCACATGGATTGATTAAGGGAAGAAAGTCCAATTTATAAGCCAAGTGAGCTACTCCTTTGATACCACGATTATGAATTTGGCACATAGATTGAGAAGTTCTTGATCTCGACTTAATTTAGTTCACCCTATCTACAAGCTAAAATATTAAGCTACTTGAATTTGGTTCCAATACTAATCAATTAGTACATGAGCTAATTAAGCAAAGATGAAGATTTTCTTGCCCTGTCTATAGTTTCAATTCTAGTTCCAACAACCAATTATGTACAAGAAAAACTTGGGGATAATTACAAAACTAGCTAGCCATAATGTTTAGCATAATTATAACAAAATCAATTATCTTTTTAAAATCACAAATACCCTCTTGAGGTTTGAATTTATTTTACAAATTACACCCTCAATTGGTGCAATTTGTAAGAAAATAAACATATATTTGAGGAATATCTGAAATCTTGAAAGACAATAATTTAGCTAAATCTCAAAGGATAATATTTAAATATAAAGGACTTTTGTATTGATACATATATAAATTATTCTGTCAACAATCCAAATAGCTTATTAAACCATGCATGCATGAAGCTAGAAATTAATTAACACAAAAAAAAAAAAAATTAAAAGATGCGAGACACATTCTTGTTACATAAAAGACTATAAACACACACATTACACATATATATATAGGCTAAGGTAATTAATATATTTATATATGTATAATATATGAATATATGAATTAATTGCAAGTTAAGATTAATTTACCTAGCGTGTCGTTCAGGTAAAAAGGTCCATTCTTGATGGCCCAATCAGTGTAATTAAACCCAAAATGCCAATTTTCTGATCCACCAACAACGATTTTTTTGGAACCCTGATCAGTTGCATTTTTGTGTCTGTAAGCACCCCAAAAATCACCAGCTGTGTGATTAAAATTATTTCCTGGAACAATAGTACTAGTGTTGCAATTCTTGTTTGCCATAGCATTAATGGCTAAAATGGAGATAATTGCCAAAACAAGAACAAGGGCTCCTGCAGATTTCAATACACCCATTTTTTTGCAATGCAAAATTAATTAGTAGAAAAGGAGAAAATTACTACTAAGTTGATTGATTTGATGGTGTTCTAAATAGGAAGGAGTTAGGGGTTTATATAGCAACTATCATGAACTGAATGAGAATTTTTAAATACAAATTTATTTATGTATCTAAATGGAACGGGTCAAAAAATAGTAACCTTTTTTCTTTTATTTTTTTTCCTAATTGAGTTGGTTGGTGAGATAGCATTACAAAAACTTGAGGTGTGTAAACTGTTTTTAGGTCTCTAATTTCTTGTAATTAACTTCCAAGTCTTCCACTTAAATATTTCGATTTTCATACGCGGTTGGTTTTAATTCTTGCAAGTTTACGAGTCCAAAAATCTACCATTTTTAACATTTACACCAATATTATAGCACGCTTAAGTTATTTTTTTCGTTCGGTAGATATATTTAAGTTTACAGTATTCTTCCTCCAAATTAAGCTGGTACCGCTGTTTAGTAATTAGAAGTAACATTATGTGCACATATACTTTGAATAGTAAAACGAAGTAATTAAGCATGAAAGTTTTTACATATTAATGTTTTTTTATTTTTCTAGTTCAAGTTTAGTTAAATTATTTAATTTGAAGATATATTAATATATGTAACACCAAACAGGTATAATAAATAGTACAATTAATTGAAAGTTTTACATTCCAAAAAATTGTTGTAACCATATAATATAAATAAAAGTTTTGCATTCAAAAACAATTGTAACTATATAACAAATATAACCCACACGATCAACATCTTTAGATATAGACATAGAGTAGGGAAGTAAACAATGTATATTAAATAAATAAAATACTTTAAAAAGAAATTGATTGCGAGCTTATAGGTCAAAAAGATCAACTTGAAGACTGAAGTAAACTCCTTCCCCCACGACTTATTTTATTATTAACATTTAAGTCTAACACACTGTGGATTTTTCAACTACAAAAGTCAAATGAGAAATCAATAGAGAGGAAGTTAATTAGAATTTGCAAGTAATGCGTTTTAACCAAAACAATGGAAAGGGGCATAAGTTGGCCGATTTAGGCAATTTTCATTTCAATTTGCACTACAATCGAATGATGATGCTGTTTTTTTTTTTTTTTTTTGAGGGTAATGATGATGCTGTTATGACATAATAAAATCACAACTATCTTCTAAAATCATAACTATAGAAATAGGTTATATATTAATAAGGATTTGTTGGTAACGGGTAAATTTAAGTCTCTTTATAATAATAGTATTTATAATTGCGAATCAATCACATGACAACAAAATACGGCGGATTGACCCTTGACCAGTAGCTCAAGTGATATCGTTCACCTTTATGTGGTGTTGATCAGGGTTCGAACTTTGTACCTTTCAGTTTCTCTGAAATTTGTCCCATCCTCTCCAACCACTACTCTCAACTTATTAAAAAGGTAATTAACCCGGATTCGGTGTGTTCACTCCCAACTCATTAAAAAGGCAATTGTACTCTAAGAAAAAAAAAAGATACGAGAAGGTAATTTTCTATTAAGTCTCACAATAAGAATACTATTATAAACAGACTTGATTTGATTTTGATTAGGGATATCCTGATCATAACAATAATTGCTTAAATCATCAAAGACTCATAACATTGGATGATTTTTTTTAAGGCCTAAAGCAAGCCTTACATACATTACAAGATGAGTCGAAATGTTTATTTCGTGCCCAAACCCATGTGCAAATATTTGAGTTCATAAACTGACTTGTAAGATTTTATATCTTTTTTGGTAATTATTCGTAGTCTAGAATTACACTCACACTTAAATAGTAATAACACTCTCAGCAATGTTGTTTATTGATTTAAGTTACATTAAACATCCAAAACCAATTAAATTAAATTTTATTTTCAATTATGTAGAAATAATACAATTATTTCACATCATTCCAAGTAATACAATTTTTGTTTATGTTCAACGTGGTCTCTCAAGTTTCAAGGCAAGCTAAACTTTAAGATTTTCAAAACTCAAATGCAGCTCAACGTGCAACTGAAATTAGCGCCTAATCAAATCGCAATATCATCTTAATAGTTACTTTATTTAATTCTTGGCGAAAAATGAAGAACCATCTTCATGATTGACACGAACACTGACCATTTATAACCCCACAATTTATACTTAATTTATGCTTGAAAATAAACATGGTAAGTGTAATACACGTGTCAATCATCCACATGTTAGAATAAGATGAAACAATTTTGAAATAGAAGATCCCATCCGCTCGAAAGTGCAATAAGAATGGAATAAGAACGGAAATCTTAATCCCTTTCAAGAGGCAGCATACCATATGGTAACAGAAAATAATCAGCATTAGGTGGTACATCTTACAAAATTCTCGTCCGGCCTTAAATCAAAAAGTCCTTTTACTTGAAACGTGATCAAAATAGTTCAAAATGTCCAAAAATTTCAATGGAGCTGCAAACTGAGAAGTTACAGAGTTTGCAGTTACATATTACATCATCATAAAAAAGCTGTAGTGCCTTTAGCTCCAGCAATGCTCAAAATGGTCCAGGCATAACTTTATACAGTTTTATTTTAGCCAGAAGGGGTTTCTGGTTTCACGAGTAGTTCATCCTGAGAATCAAGAAAATTCAAAATGGAAGCATGTAAGAAAACGATTGAACTCGTACTATGATGAAATTACAAAATTATTAATGTAGTAACTAATGTATGCAACTGATGAGATATGAGACAAATCAATAAAACTCAAATCAATATACCTACTGTCAGCTGTCAGTTTCTTCTGCAACCAAGTAGATCTCTTGTAACAAGTTCAGTAACTTAAAACCCCTTCAGGTGATTTCAGCACAACAAAAAAGGCCTGAACAAATTGACCTGAGTTACCAATGCAATAGAAAATTAACTAAGGGATGGGTATCAAGGCATGAATCTGCTGTTAAAGTCACCGAGAAACTACATTGTGTTTTGCGGCATAAAACTACGGGTTAATTACAAAAATGGCTGAAATTTAGCCTAATTACAAGAAAACTCAATTATCTTTCAAAATCACAAATACCCCTTTGACATCTGTTTCTCTTTTACAAGTTGCACGCTAGTACAAATCTCAAAGGGATGCTGGTAGCAATTTAGGAGGGTATCTCAGTAATTTGAAGGATAACTAGAGTTTTCTGTAATCAGGTTAAATCTCAAGGGTAGTTCTTACTGATTACTATTGGAACATCTTGGCATAAGCTTTCCTCTCCTGGTCACGCCTATCAGCAATCTATTCCAAAAAACAAGGGTGAGATATATATATATATATATATATATATATATATATATATATAGAGAGAGAGAGAGAGAGAAGAGAGAGAGGTAATCAGCTCTCTGCACAAGTATAGGTAACATTTTACTGACAAAAATCCAAAGATATGTTATTACCTTCTTCTTTGCAGCAGCAAATTCCTTTTTTATTGCTCCTACAGCAAAAGTAGCAAAACGTCAATTAGAAGGTTCAACGCTTCAACATAAAATTACTATTCATCCAAAATCAAATAATGTTCCATGATCGGAAGGACTCTGAACATTGTTTAAGCTCTTAAGAGCCCATTTTAATTTAGAAAATGACAGAGAGAGAGAGAGAGATGCTACTAACCATCATTTGGTTCCAATTCCAATGCCTTCCTAAAACTCTCTACTGCAGAGTCTATATCATTCAAAGCCACATGTGCCTGGTCATTTTAGAATGTAGAAGTGTCAGTATTACAAATGTTGAAATATAGCTGCAAGCATAAGTTTGTTTAAGTGTCACAAAAGGGTGATCATCAAATAAGCCAATAGGAAAGAAATAAGGAAATATGAACCAAACACAGCAAGGAGAATGCCTACTAGGTACTTGTCATCATTAACTTCATTACACAATCCCAAATATAGATGACCAGATTCCACATGAGCACATAACTGACATATTAGCATGCATTACAAGTACCTGAAGAACAACAACAATCCTATCGGTATCTATCTCAACAATTAATGATTAAACATAACAGACAATATAAAATCAAACATTAACTAAGCAGATTACAGAGTGTTTCCCAACAGAAAATCCAAAAAGCAAAAAGCTGCTAGATGCCTAGATTATCCATACTTGGTTCTATGTTATAAAAATAAAAGAAAAATGATAAAAGGTTTGACAAAACAGGTTTCATATGTGATGACTTAAAAGCATGTTTAATGATGTTATAAGCTGAGCTGCAGTTCTATGTCCATTCATCAACAGTAATGGGAAATTAGCCTGGGGAAATGTTAAAACACCACTATTCATCATAATCAAATTTCAAACAATATGTTTACCACTTTAATGATACCAACCAAACTTAATTATTCGAAAATAGTCCTTGCACATTAGGCATCCAAACTTTTCATTAACCTCCTTGAAACAAAAGAAAAGTCTTCATGGGTGACAATGCAATCTGTGTTACTGTTACTTTGGCTTTGCTGAGTCCTATAGCATCTTCTTCTTCCCCGTTTTCTCTTTTTAGGGCAGAAAAAGGCATTGCATTTGCGTAAAAGTTATACCTCAAGCTATTTTAAGATAAGGCATTTTTCTGGTCAGTATTCTACAGGCAACAACAAAAATGAAGATCTAAAAATAGGGGCATCAATTTGTGACACGATAACCCAACACAAACTAACACGAATTTGACAGGTACAGGTACAACCCTTGTACCTTAGCAGGTTCGGGTAAAATCGAAGTCGGACACGGTTAACACGGAAAATAAATAGGTCAGTCAACCCATGGGTCAACACGATTGACCTATTTAACCCATTTAATTGTATGGTGACATATTACTTTCATATTTTGTGATGTTTTAGTTGGTTATATGATGTTGGACAAATTGTTTAACGCATTTTTTAATAATTTAATGTATTTTTTTTGTATTATAGCTTTTTCTCCATTTTTTTTCATGTCAATTTTAAATTATATAGGTATTTCATGTCGTGTCGGATTACCCGTATCATAAAGAGGTCGTGTTCGTGTCGTATATCTTGACACGAATAATTAAACGTGTCGTGTTCGTGTTTGTATCAAACGTGTAATACTCGTGTCAGAACACGACCCGCAAACACGAAAAACATTATTGACACCTCTATCTAAAAACAAAAAGAATAAAACCGATATTTTTATTTTCAATTATGTAAATCATTGACATATTGGGCTGGGCCATAATTTGCTTGGTGGCTGTGCCTGACCCGTCCCAAGATAGGCCAGTTGTTGGCAGATTCTGACTTAATACATGAATAACAGTTTTCTTAATAACGAAAGGGAGTGAATGAAGGAAGATTTCATAGATCCAGACAGCCATTTCTCCTCGACACTATTAACTTATTTGTAAAACCTTCTTCTTTGGTACTACACAAACTTCACGACTAAGCACCAAAAAAGATGCCAGGCAACTTACATAAGAAAAACAAATATATCCAACTAAGCTTCCTAACCCCAAATATCTGAGAACTCCTAATCTGATGGCAGTTGCAAATAAAGCATCAGGTCTATCAATCAAATTAAAAAGCCCAGCATTCATAAATTATTCATATAACCAAATCTATTATCATAAGGTTGGTTTATAAGACTAAGATATTGTAATGCATCCATTCGCAGATTCTAGTTCTTGGGGAAAAGAAAAACCAACCTGGCCCTGGCGGAACAATGCCTTTGCATTATTTTCACCATCCCGCATTGCAAAGTCTGTGTCCAGGAGGGCTCCTTTAAGTCTCCCAGTTTCAGTTTACAAGCCTAGAAGAAGACAGATCGTATATTTTTAGGTGAATAGAAAAAAATTCTTCCTCAATGGAAGCATGATCATCAGAAGTATGATGCAAGCGATCACATATACACGTAGTATATCAAATAACCAGTTCAATATGTAAAAAGTGTACTGAATTTGCCAAAACGAAACTGAGATAAATTCTGAGAAAGATGATTTCTTATTATAAAGATTCATGTATAGTACAATATCTGAAAACAAAAACACCCATTGCTGCTAAATATGAAAAAAAATGATATGAATGAATGTTCAATAAACAGAAAGCATATTCGAAAAATAAATAAATAATATATATAGATACATATATGTATATGTGTGTATGTGTGTGGTATGTGGTGTGTGAACACAGTTCAACAAATGAATTAGAAACCATACCACTTGATTACATCTTGTAAATGTAGAATCCAAATTATATTCAATTTTGATTCTGGTATGCATGGAAACAAATCATTTCAAAGATATGAATATCAATACCCACATGAAGAGCAAAAGCAACAATGCAATAACTAAATCCCAAAAAGAATGCACATTAATTAAAACAACTCTCCCTTCTTAACCAACTAAAACCCAGGGAGAGTTATACAGCAGAGATGTGGAACAACTGGCACAAACTAGATGCTAGTTATCCATTTGAATTCACTAATATCATTTTCCTTAAATTAAAGTCACTCCAGAAGAAAAAGAAAATCTTAACATCGTAAAAAAGTACTGGCAATGAAAGCAAGAACTCACGGAACTGTTGGTGAATATCTGTGCCTTCACCTTTCTCAAATATAGACTCTTATCTGCTTCAAAAATAGATGAACAAATAGGAAAATCACGAATCAGATCTCTATTGCCCAGGGTCATAGGGAAATCTATACATGCAAATGTTAGTTGCAAATGAAAGAAATCGGAAAGATAATTATGCTATCCACCTTCATCAATCCCTTCCTTTTCCCAAGAAATATCCAAATAGCGCAGAGCCTTCCGGTACTTTCGGAGTGCCATCTTATAGTCTTGCTTCTGCAAATAATAGAGACATGGAATTTATCAAGAGAATTCACATACAAGCAAAAAAGAAAAAGGTTGAGTAACCTTATTGGTCACTGATATTTTACCACAACAATTACCTTAAAATGTTCATTTCCGTATCCCTTTATCGATTCCACAGCTGTAATCCACCAAGAGAGTTCACTAGAATTGTCATCAAGATCGGCAGGCCAATCAGGATACAAATCACCATCTTTGAAGAAGTTTGCTATCCCATCATCTGCCCCCTCAGGAATTTCATCACAATCCGAAATAACAACATCAACTGTAGGACAATCGTTTTCACCAGTAGTGACATGCTCAATGGAACGAACCACTCCCATGCCTTTTATAACCTTCCCAAATACAACATGCTTGTCATCCAGATGAGATGTCCGAGTCGTGGTGATGAAAACTGGGAACCATTTGTATTGGGTCCAGAGTTGGCCATAGACAACATACCCTTCCTCTCATGTTTTAATTCAAAATTCTCATCTTCGAATTTCAGTCCATAAATGGACTCCCCTCCAGTCCCATCACCAGCAGAAATATCACCACCTTGTACCATAAAACTTTTAATGACACGATGAAAACGGATCCCTAAAACGAACGTAAAACACTCGTAAGAAACTATCCTGAAAAGAAGCAATTGCCTGATTCAATGACAAAACATCTCGTAAAACGAGAGCAATCAATATCAGATAAAAGGTCAACCCTGTCTACTAGGCAGATGAAACAGGGGCAACAAGCAATTAATCCAAAACAATCATCGATAGTTTCACATTTTTCTTGTTTTACAAGAGCTCTAACTAGATTTCAAAAAAGAAATGTAACTCTTCCATACATAATTTCAAGAAAACGTCAAATCCACACCAAAAATTTCATCCGATTAACATTTTTGTGCCTACAAAAGAAAATGGATAACCAAAAACACCTTGTAATGGAGAGGAACACCGGTGTTTGGACCAATGCCTTTCTCTCCAGTACAAAGAGCCCTGAAATTCTCTGCGGTTTTGGGGACTACATCATTGTATAGTTCAACGACGATTCTCCCTTCCAATTCATCTCCGATGCTTATGTCCAGAAAGCAACGAGTCCTCCCACCCATAGTTGTTCCCCTTCTCTTACAGTAGACGTTGGGTATGTACAGGTGGTATGTATATGCGAACGGAAGAAGACTCTGGAAGAGTGGAGAGTGAGAAAAACCCTAAGTCCCGCTTTATGTTATATATTTCGAACTCAGTCCTCATTATTCAAATGCCTAGAGATTTAGGCGTTGGTCCACACTAACCTGCGCCCCCTGTTTATTGTTATTTTTGCTCCATTGTGCTCCAACACACTACGGACACAATCATGATTAATCTGACAGTAAAACCCAAATGGATGTGTGTGTGTATGTGTTGAGAGATAAACCTAGTTTACCTTCATTTATTTATTTTTTTTTTCCTTTTTAATAACGCAATATATTTAATTTTGAGCATCACAACGAATTTGAGATAATCTCTTAGGTTCGGAAAAAAAAAGTAATATTTAGGTCAAAATTTGAAGGGGTGGGGGAACAAAATCTCTTTTACATAATCTAATTCGCAATTAATTCCATGATATTTTCGGATAAAATCTTAAAATATACCATAAAAACATATATATGAAATTTGACACTATTACATTATCTAGTAAAATTAAATATCTTTTCAAAAAAAAAAAAAAAAGTAAAATTAAATATACGTATTGGAAAATTAGAAAAATAGTATAATATAATTTTAATAAATATTAATGAAACTTTTTGAAAACAAATCAAAGATTTTGTCCCATTATTTTGTATAAAAGATATATATGAATAAAATTCCAGATCTCACAAAAATATCGACTTTTATCAAAGTTATTTCCATTAAAAAAGGGATGAACCACATCCCGGAAATTCCTTACTATTCTCTTGTTTTCGCCAGAGTTTTATGGATGAGGTGAATCGCGAGATTTGCTCATTAAATCAGTCGCCCGGTTGATCGAGTCACCACACAAAAATTCTCATTCACCATGTTACTAGGGGGATTCGAACCTCCACGTTGTGCGTCTGTTGGTGCAGACAACACGTCACTTAGATACCACTTAAGTTATGCCCTGAGGGCATCAAAGTTTTTTTCATTGATATTAAATTAAAACGTTATAGACAATTAAGCTAAGAAAAAATAATATAACATTATTTGGACGGATTTCCTAAAAGAAGACATGGCATCTCGTCGTGTTCATTTATCGTGGTTGATTTTACAAAGCACAATACTTTGGGAGGATAGACAAATGCTTAGCAAAGTTTGTCCTTTAATTTCTAGTCATTTTCGAAAGATTTATTATAGAAGAATGCGATTTGACAGTTGAATTGGAGAACGTGTGAAGAATAAAAATGACTGTTTTTCATGTTTTGTGTGATAAATAATTTGATTTATTTTGATAGACATTTAAAGTGTAGTATGTTAGTATTATTTTATTGCAGTTAGTAGAGATATAACAAAGTGAAAATCATTCAAATATTGTAATGAAGTTTGATCTTCTGACTTTGAGAAAATAAAAAGCACCGTTCTTAGATACAAATATAAACATATTTAAAAGGGATAATTAAAAAAAACTTGAAATTTAGGCTAATTATAAAAAAATCAAGAGATGTTTCAAAATATTTATAAAAAAAAACATCAAGTTTGATTGTGACTTAAATTTAATGGGTTAACTATAATATTTTTATAAATACTAGGATTTTTTTTTTTGAAATATTGTTTTGCTTATAAACAGGGAAAATGTAAAACGGTATCAAATTTCAAGGGTTTTTTGCAATTTTCAAAAATTTATGTTTTTTTTCTGTAATTAGTCCAAATTTTAGGGGGCTTTTGTAATTATCCCTATTTTAAATTTTCTAAAAAGAAAAATGTACGACATATGGCCAATCTTCCAAGTCAAATTATAAAACAAAAATTGGACTTTTTTTTTTGAAAGGACAAAAATTGGACTTTTGCTTTAGCTATTTGAGGTGTATAAATGTTTTTAGGGATAAAAACACTTAACCCTTTGAATCATGCCCAATTTTATAATTTGCCTACCAAACTATTTTTCGTTACACTTTGTCTCATGTACTATGCGAATTTTACACTTTACCATATATGGATATTTTTGGCCTTATAGTTTTGTCAATTTATTTTAATAGTTTTAGAAATTCGTCTAAGCTCCAATTGTTGCATCTTACCACCAAAATTTATAAAATTATCACATAATTTAATGAATATTAATTTAAGTCCAAAATAGCTTGTTCCTGAATTTATCAGGGCATAAGAACCAAATTGGTTTTTAGATTTAAAATTTGGATATAGTCCATTACAACCATATCGGTGCCCAACATGCTTCCGTAAAATTAAAATATCCCCTAAAATTCATATCTTTCGCTGAATCAAACAAAGACACTGCAGGATGAGATGGTTCGCAACACCACCAATTGAAAAATAATCGCTTTCAGATCGCTTTGATAGATGATTACAATCATCTAACTTCAACTAATTAGTGAAGATGATCTACAAGTTATCCAACTCATCCAAAGAATTGCTCAAAGATAGCTTTCGTTCGTTTCCTTACTACAGCGTATAAGATAATTCTTCAAATGGGATAAATTAATAGAACATTATGAATACATGTTGAAGCAAATAAATTTATTTTTATTAAGAACTTGAAGAAATACTTATTATATTAGTAATATCTTTTTGGGGGAGAGAATGCTTGTTTAACCTCTCATTAATGAGGCATGCAACCTAAAATACATAAGACTTAGAAATCAAACACTTAGATATTACAAATTTTTCACTCATAATTTTATTCTTAAGAAAACTAAGGGAAATGTTCGATGTCCTCAACTTCCTTCAACTCTCGTTATTTATATACTTAGATCCGAATTGAAATGCGGATTCCAATGCTTGTTGAAATATTAGACGTCATTGCTTATATCTTCATCCTAAATTATTGACTCCCAATTGTCTTCCCTTTTTCTTCCGCATTTACTCAGCCCATGTGATGGTTGTCGGGAATCTTTTAAAAATTGGGTTTGCGTGGTCCCCAGACAACGCGTCTTGTGAGCCGGGCCCTTATTTTTTCCAATTGTAAGGTCTTATCACCCCTGGGTTTGGGTCGAAATCCTTTCTCAAACTTGGGCTCTTTCTCGTTGAGGCACGCCCGACAGATCTAATCGTTCCAACGGCCTACATGCGCGCCATGTTACGTAATTTTCGTAAGTTTTGCTAGCCGGAATCTTGTTCTCCCATAAAATTCTTCTCTTTGTCTCGAAAAGTTCCTCTACAAATTTTATGATCCTTATTGAATCTGTAAGAAAATATCCATTTGTCAATTTTGAAAGAACTTGAATGGATACTTGACTTTGTCCATTTCAATTAACAAACCCAAAGTCCCCCATGCTTGTGTGTGAAGCTTCGTTCTCCTCGATATTGCTCCTACCAGAATGGTACTTCTTCCTGAAGTGCTTTATGTATTTCAAAGCATTTCCATCCGGTCTTATAAAGCTTGATGAAATGAAAAGCTTCATTAAAGCCTTTGTTTGTCTGGTTCTGGCCGCACCGATGAAATATAGTTCCAAAATATCTCTTCTCGCCCAAATGTGGATTATTAGCCCAAGTCTGCCCAGAGAGAGGCGGAGTGATCGTCGGTGCAACAAGGCACGCATAAGGAGCGGCTCCTGCAGCAGCTTAGCGAGCAGGGGGGACATGAATGAACCGATCCCACACCCGGGTTAAGAGGAGATTCCGAGACTATGTAGGTATGGGACTACATACAAATTGAGAGCTTAAAAGATTTGATAGGTACTACTCATACCAACAAGATGCATCTTTTTTTTCGTGCTCATCTCCACATAAATGCCTCCCAATTCATTTCTGCAGAACTTTGAAATTTTGGGAATCCTAGTGACACTGTGATATATCAAGCCAAAGCTCCAAAAGTATACAATTCTTGACTTCATTTTGATGACTTTCTCGGTTTCATCCAAACTTCTTGGGTATTTGCCTCGAGATATCAACCATTATTTTTCCTTCGGTTAATATCTCTTCTTGTAACCAATTTCTCCCATTGTCGCTGATAAACCTGCATTGGAGAAATCTTAATCTCATCAATTTGAACCTTAGATTTGCACGCTGCGCCCTAAGATTCAACTCTCCTCTTTAACCCCGCAGGTGTTTGGGTTGACTTGAAGACTCGTGTTGTTAATAATTTAGCTTCAACATTCGTAATAGTTTGTACACCCTCGGACTCCACCCATTTCTTTGATACTTCCACGGCTATATGGACGGCTTATGGTTTCTTTTTTCTTCTTATGCCTCCCGGTTGGCCTCCTACAACAAATTGGGATGTCATCATCTTCGCAACATAAATGAACCATTTTATTAATTTCACGTATTTCTTGTAGTTCATGTAAAGTATTGCCTGGTAGCACCATTCAGATAGCTTGGCTTTAAGGAAAGACATTCTTCATGCCATCTTATTTAAAGCAACTACACTCTTGTATTCGCCATAAAGATTTTCCTCTCCGTGGCTCTCGCATCTTCGCAAAGCCACTGGTGAAGCTTCTTTGTCTTCCACTCGACTTACATCCGCATTCCTCGTGGAATAACTTGATATATTCATCAATATGACAAATATCATGTAACTTTCGAGGGCAAAGAGAGGGCTTGTTTGTATCTTTTTCCTTTTTTTTTTTCTTCTTCCAATCTTCAAAATAAGATGTGCCAATAAAATGATTTTAAATAATTTTGCCATATTATCGATCTATTCCTTTCAATGACTTCCTAGTTATGACATCAAGCCATTTCTCGACGAAAGCATATCCTTATGCAATCTTTTACAGATCCTTCAAGACTATCTCAAGCGAGTGATAAATCCGCCTCTTTGTTAGACGGGATGGTACTTGCCGCAACTTCTCATAGCCGATGCCCAATCATCATCAAGGACTTTTGATTTTTGGAAATCGGGGATATCTAGATTTTTAAAGATCAATCCACAAGGATGTATCGGATCGTTTCGATCTTCCATAAGGCGATTATATATTTCCGCCTGAGCATTATCGAGTCCCCGAAAAATAGATCTCCTCTTATAGTGAAATCTCAAACGGCGTATCGTGCATCTCCATGATGTGTGAACTCACTTTTCCGTGAATGTTGGGATCAACCGTGGTGGTGGAGGCGGTCTTTGAAGGGTCATGAGAACCATGCTGATTAATCTCCCGCTCATCTTTAAATCTATAATCTTAATCATGCTGGTCTGTGCGCCATGTAGATCTTTTAAATTTATCTTCTCCATATCCATCACTTTTTAGTTTATGCGACGGATTTTCCTTTAATGATAGCAAAGGAGCTTTCATCATCTCACATGATCGTACAAACTCCTCGGCCTTCCATTTTGGTGTAAAAATAGGGTACCATGCGTTAAAATACATTTTCCTTTTCCTGATGAACTTGGTTTTGTCCTCTGATTCTTGACTCATTCAACATCATGAATGATTTCAAGAGTCTCCTTCTCGATATTTCACCTTCCATCTCCATCTCACGGTTTTGGGTCCTGCGGCCCGTGTTGAGTAGATGATTATGGCGGTTGTCATAATTCACCGCCTCTTGACTTATAAGATCTTTTGAGAACTTAAATATGTATAGAAGTATCACATTCCATTATGGAATTCCATCGTGACTAATGATTTTGATGGGCTCCTTCCTAACGATTCATCAAATTGACATATAATATCTATTTACCGTAAGAAAACTTAGATAATATGTTGTTTGTTTATCGCATTGTTTCAAGGTTTCCTATTAGCTCTACGAGTTCTTTTTCAACATATTGATTGCTTTCATATAAGTTATCTCAGCAATACGTAACTAAAACGAAGTAATACT